>JARFJB010001938.1:1012500-1182500 GCA_036346205.1 Vesta saturnalis | reverse complement strand
TAGAGAGCCCCCTTGTGGTATAATTGAAGATTAATATTCATTTTTTTCAGCGCCATATTGTGGTATAAAGTAATAAGGCCTCTTTGTGATGTAATTAGAAGACTCAAAACAAGGAACCTAGCCAAAAAATACCCGGACACACCAAAGTTACTCAGAACAATCAGGAGAAAGTACCAAAGAGGCAAAAGCGATCTGTTTAATATGGAAATAAGTACCCAAGCAGATACACGCATATACAAATACGTAGACAAAACATTTGGTGACATACAACATACGAAAATCGCGTTATCATTTTGTGTTGATTAAATAATAAGTGAGAATCACTGACTTTTGTACATTTTCCCTAAAGCCATGCAATAAATATCAGTCAACTTAATGGTATTGCAAGGAAAAGAGCACAGGTGTTACTCACCGGTAGTACACAACAGAAAGTCTTATTTTGATAAAAAAAAAACTGGTGAAACACTAGTGTAACCCACCGGTTGTGCAAACGTCTCAATACGTACGAGCTTGTGATTAGAGGATGTTGGAGAATGGGTACATCGGTGTTTTAGCAGAATCATTAACTTGTTCTACATCTTTGGAAGGATTCTTGAAATTGTCCAAACGTCTAAGGTTCTTCTGACAATATTCTTCACCCAAAACTCTAAATAACGTTTTGCGGGAATGATTCTTGATATAGTTCTAACATTTAAAGAGTGCTTTTGGCAGGATGTAGCACCAAATGCAAAAGATCCAAACATCTAAGGTCTTTTTGACAGATTCTTGAATTAGGGCAAATATTTTGAGATAAAGTGGATTTTAAAATGAAGATCTTTAGGATCGCACGTGATTGTGATGTTCGCACATGCGCACGTTTTGCTTAGACTGCTAAGGTCATATTCTCAACTATTCCTACTATTAGACAGTATTGTACAAATAGTCTTTTTAGTTTAGATATTTCGACCCTTAAGGT
Organism: Vesta saturnalis; assembly: GCA_036346205.1. Lineage (NCBI taxonomy): Eukaryota > Metazoa > Arthropoda > Insecta > Coleoptera > Lampyridae > Vesta > Vesta saturnalis. Next base: position 1,181,545 of record JARFJB010001938.1, on the reverse strand, counting down.
GCCTTATTAAAATAATTATCACGTCAGCTTCTGATACTGGACATAATATGAAGGAAGGGGACCACATCAGAGTTTTCTTCAAAATTCTGGCCTATCAGTGAACCAAAATTGCATTTTAATTAAAATAAAACATTTTTGTGTGTTTCGAATGGTCACATGAGTATTTTTGCCGCATTATTAAAATGATTGATTCATGCCTACTATATATGTTATAATTCCCAAGGACGTTAAAGTAGTTAAACTTATTATGTAATCCGTAAGAACTCTAGTAGTAAATTGCAAAATCCTGTCTGCGCCTTTTTGCCTTTTTTATTGTTTGATGGTTCCTTGGTTTTGGATGTTTACTTGTTTGCGTGTTTGTTCACATGTATTTATGTTCGTGTGTAGCTAGCTGCTTGTCTACTTGTTTGCAAGCTGAATTATTTGCTCGCTTCCCTTGGTTCGTAAGATTGGGCTATTTCTTATTGCATATTTTAACTTGGTTTGTGAAAATTTGCATGTTTACTTGTTTGTATGTTCACGGATTTACACATTTTGTACTTGCACGCTTAGTTGGTAGTAAGTTTCTTTGTTTGCATCTAAGTGTTTTCGTATGTGCTTGGCTCTTATTGAATTTGCATGTTTTTGTTGCTTTTTTGCTGGTTTGGTATTTTAGATGTTTGCAACAGCTTCTTGGCCAGTTTATTTGATTTCGAGATGCGAGTTTGCTTGATTTTGTATTTTATTTATTGTTCACGTATTTGTATGTGCGTATGGTTTGGTGTTAGTGTACTTGTTTGTATGTTAACCCTCTAACCGGAATATTTTTATTTGTGCTCAAAAATTTTTATAAGGGTAATTTGAGGGCGCTGATCACGAAAATGAAAACCATTTTTGGATAGAAGGAATAATTTGGTCGACTGGTGTAAAAACAGGTAGGCCGACATAAGGCGGGCATTCCGTTGAATGTGTAATAAAATACAAGAGAGTTGTGCAGTATGTTGTTATTTATTTTCATACTAAAATGAGTGAAATACAAAATAAAACATGACAGAATATAAGAAAAGGTAACAAAGAAAAAGAAGTACGAAAAACAGAACTTAGAAAGAAATTTAGTAATCGTGGTATTTACACCACCATTTTCTGTTGAAAGTGAGGCACAAATTTATCTTGCACTTCATGCAGTAAACCTGGGTCTCAGATTTACAACCCGGTAACTTGCACTAAAATCCAATTGATCTGGGAGATTACCAATGTCATCGCACCGAGCATTCTTAGGAATATCATACGTGCGACGAACACCATGTGATTATTGAGCTACTTCTTTTTTGGTGGATTGAGATGGTCAACCAATTGGTTTCCTGTCTGGAAGTGTTTGGTACATCATCAACAACCGAGCAACTTCGGTTCTGAAAGCTGCCAAACCCGGATAATCTGTTCGACCTGCATGAACTCGTCGATATAGAAGATATGCATTTGTTAACGACATATCCAGCATATGGTAGAATAATTTCAGGGAGACACTTTTGGTTTTCAAACGAATGTAGTACCAACCCATTAGACCGTCCTGCATGTCAACACCACCCATGTGATGATTGTATTCCCTGGTGGTTCGAGGACAATCAATGTTTTAATAGGCCTTTTCGTTTCTATAGCAATGGGAGACAATCTCTGGTTGCTAACTGGATTCAAAGAAAAAGAAAGTTTCACATTTACATACGTCGATGCAAGCAAGACGAATTGAACGTCAGCAGAAAATTCTTCAGAGAAGCCTCTAGGTTTCTGTTTCCATGCCTTGCTGCGCTCCAACATCCTTTTGTTGTTGGTAATGCGATGGTATGTAACTGTTCCCAACGACTAATAACACGACTTTTTAAATATACCAGTAATGGTATAGACGTATAAAAATTATCAAAGTAAAGGATATAATTTTTATGTTCAGGGATTGTCTCTGCTAAACGAATTACAACATTTTAGTTTGCTGCTAAGTCTGGTTTGCCAGGAAGTACCACACTGTCGTTATTACAATATATTTCGAATCGGTACGCAAACCTGCTGAATCACAAAGTACAAACAGCTTCATTCCGCATTTTGGGGTTTTTGGGCATGTATTGTCGAAAACTGCTAATCATTTTTGTTGAGCACATTTTCTCAACAACACAGAGTCGAGAAAATTTAGGAACGGCATCAAATTTATCATTTAAATAGTCGGCCACCTTTGAACAACGGGTCATGCTCTGGGTGGTTCCTTGGTTTGATGTGTGAAAAATCGTTGAAACGGATGTGGCGCTGAACGTCATAGAGCTTACTGGAGAGAAAGTGGTTGAAGATCACTGGAAATCCTTCTCGTCCCCAGTAGGCTTCCACTTTTAGATAACAATATACGGATATTTAGATCAGACATGCAATGTATTTTCACAAGGAAGATTCTCATGAACTTTGCGTTGATATTACCTTATCTAGCACCCAAGTTGGAGAAGTAGACTATCATTTTGAGTAACTCATCAGTTACATAACATTGGGAGACTGCTATTACCTTAGAAGGTCACTTCATTTTTATGAAGTTCTATTGACTTTTCCCCCATCTTATCTCCGCGGAATCTTTCGATTTTGGCTGTATTCTTTCAGAACCAACATTGAATCTGCACGGGTCTGGACCAAACACAGAACCGTCCTCTTCCATGATTGGAAGACGGGAACGTGGTCTTCTCATTTTCCTTCCCTTCAAACGGGGATGATCTATACCATTTTCACTTTCAGCTGGTTTCTGGAAAAAAAGAAAGAATAACAATGTAAGACTTAGATTTAATTGGAAGTACAGTTTGATTCCTACATGAATTTGAGCACCTTCTAAAGGATTCGATTGACTACGCTAATGGCGCACTATAGATTTGAAACATGTAACCGTTATATGTTTTGATTTAATTAAAAATACATGGATGTTACACTTACCTGAACGTAAACAACGTCTACAGGATTCGATGGACCATGCTCAGGTGATGGTGGTGTTGTCACCAAGCCGCTCATGGTGAAAGTAATGTTGATTTCGTATTGTAATAAATCACTTTCTGATTTTCTGAACAGTATAAATACTAAAATGGATAAATTAATCTTCTCTGTACTTATATATGATTACATTTACTACGAATAAAAACCATAACTACAATAATATGCAGCAAAATGTAGAACCACATAAGAAAATAGAGCAAGAATAATCAATTACACGTGAAGTTATTCATGCGTGTAAACTATTTCAATTAAATCACTATTTCTAATTCATACATACAAAAGTACTTAATAAATCGAACTTACCAATAATTTCTTGTTCCGCTAGTACTACGAGAAATTTTCTATTCAATTTCACAAAAACGTCAACTTTCCTTGACAATTTATACGTGTGCCTTCACTGAAAGATAGGACATATCAGTAGTATCTTATTCCATGTTTCAGCTTGCTTGATGGGTTTTCTGGACACTTTGGGGTGCTAGGGTGTTTGATAGTTAGTTGTGCTTATTTGGGGGGTTGGGTATTTGCTAGTTTACCTGTTTATGTACCTGCGTCTTCAATGGGCTTAAGTGTTTTGTATTAGGGTACCTAAATTGGATGTTTGCGTATATGATGGCTCAGCTTTTGGTGTTTGCACGTCATACAGTCTGTTGTACGTTGTCTTGCTTATTTGCGGTGTTTGGCTATGCGCAATAGTTACTTTGTTTCGTTGTACTTCAGTCTACATTGAACAGCTGGTTTAGCATCTTTGATTAGGACGTTTGCGACTGTTTTTTATTTCATTTCACAGATATCTGCTATATTTTCTTGCCTGTTTTGTGCAGTTTGATTGATTTTTGTCAGTTACATTTGTTTGTGTGTTTGTGCATTTACGGATTTACGCTTGCGTGCTTGCTTTATTACTAAATTTTATCTTTGCGTGTGTGTGCGTTTAGGCGTTTGAGTGTCCGCATGTCTTCTTGTTACTATATTTACAATAGGTTTTCGCCTCCTTGGCAAGTTTTGTTGCTTGTTTAGGGAGATTGTTGGTTAGCTTGTTATAGAGTTGAGTTGTGTGTGTGTGCGTGTGTGTGCGTGTGTGAGTGTGTGAGTGTGTGAGTGTGTGTATGTGGTTGTGTGTTTGTGTGGGTATGTGTGTTTGTGTGTTTGTCTGTTTGTGTGTTTGTGTTTGTGTGTTTGTGTGTTTGTGTGTTGTGTGTTTGTGTGTTTGTGTGTTTGTGTGTGTTGTGTGTTTGTGTATTTGTGTGTTTGTGTGTTTGTGTGTTTGTGTGTTTGTGTGTTTGTGTGTTTGTGTGTTTGTGTGTGTTTGTGTGTGTGTGTGTTTGTGTGTGTGTGTGTGTGTGTGTGTGTGTGTGTGTGTTTGTGTGTTTGTGTGTTTGTGTGTTTGTGTGTTTGTGTGTTTGTGTTTGTGTGTTTGTGTGTTTGTGTGTTTGTGTGTTTGTGTGTTTGTGTGTTTGTGTGTTTGTGTATTTGTGTGTTGTGTGTTTGTGTGTTTGTGTGTTGTGTGTTTGTGTGTTTGTGTGTTGTGTGTGTGTGTGTGTGTGTGTGTGTGTGTGTGTGTGTGTGTGTGTGTGTGTGTGTGTGTGTGTGTGTGTGTGTGTTGTGTGTGTGTTGTGTGTGTGTGTGTGTGTGGTGTGTGTGCAGGTGTGTCTGTGTGTGTGCGTGCGTGTGTGTACGTGCGTGCGTGCGTGCGTGCGTAGGTGTGTGTGTGTGCGTTTTGCGTGCGAGTGTGCGTCTGTGTGTGCTGGTTTACACATTTTTGTATTAGGACAGTTATTTATGTAGTAGTTTCTTTGTTTTTCACGTTTGTGGGTTTACGTGCTTTGGGTGTTTTCTTGTTTGCATATAAAATACTTACTATCTATCTTATATTTTAGCTGGGTTATAATATTCTAGTCATAAAGGCTTGCAAACACTTAGTGTTAGTTTTACATAAGCGTTCTTTGCATTTTAACACTTTATACACTGTTTTGCGACATTTAAAGCGTTGTTTAGACGTAAATCAGTGAATGCCGAGAAATGTAAACTGCTGTCTAAATGGGATGAATTAATAAAGTTCACTAAAAAACGCACAATCTAAAAAATAACGTCACCTTCGATGTCTACCATTGGAACGATTTAGCGGAAATTTTTAGGGATGATATGTTCCAGCGCTAATAAGCAGAAAATTATTGGTTTCCTCATTTTAAAGCGTCTTCTTCAGTTTGAATAGTTTTGTCTCCCCTCCAGACTAAAGTAGAAAAGCTGCAATGTTAATTTTCGCTCGAGGCTTATCGAGCCTTTAGGTAACATGATCTATACATTTAATCTGACTTATTTTGGGTTGCTTAATGCTTATTACCCTTGTGCCATATAGGATGATACAAATCGAAGAAAAAGTTTAGTCACGAACGCACACACGCACATACGCACACACGCACTCACCACACGCGCTCACGCACACCACACATGCAGTCACGCACGCACGCATGCACAATTAACACACCAGACGTGCACACACGCACAGGCAACACGCACACACGTGCACACGCACACACGAACACGCGCACACACGCACACACGCACACACGCGCAGACGCACACACGCACACACGCACACACGCACAGACGACACACGCACACACACACACGCACACGCGCACGTGCGCACACACGCACACACACGACACACACACACGACACACACGCACACACACACCACACACACGACGCACACACACAGCACACGGGCACACGACACACGCACACACACGCACACACGCCACACGCACACGCACACACCGCACACGCACACACCACACAGCACACACGCACCACACCCACACACGCACACACGCACACACGCACACACGCACGCACACACCACACGCGCACGTGCGCACACACACGCACACACACACACACGACACACGCACACACACAGCACACACGACACACACACAGCACACGCACACACCACACCACACGGACGCACACGCACCGCACGCACACACACGCACACACACGCACACACACGCACACACACCACACGCACACACACACACACCACACACGCACACACACGCACACACATGCACACACGGACAGCACACACGCACACGCACACGCACACGCACACACGCACACACGCACACCACACACGCACACACGCACACACCACACACGCACACACACACACACACCACACACGCACACCACGCACACACCACACACGCACACATGCACTCACGGACGCACGCATGCACAAATGCACACACCAGACGCACACACGCACACAGTGCACACGCATACGGCACACACACACACAGCACACAGCACACGTGCGCACACGCACACACAATCACACACGCACACAGCACACATGCACACCCGCACACACGCACACCCACACACGCGACACACGCACACACGCACACACGCACAGTCGCACACACGCACACAGCACACAGCACACATGCACTCACGCACGACGCATGCACAAATGCACACACCAGACGCGCACACACGACACACGCAGACACGCAGGCACGCACACACGTGCACACCACACACGCACACGCGCACACACCACACACGCACACACGCACACGCACACACGCACACACACACACGCACACACGTACACACGCACACACGTACACACGCACACACACACACGCACACACGACACACGCACACACAGCACACACGCACACATCCATTTAGACTACAAGGCAGATCTTGGTGAAACTTGGCCAATAGTTGCAAAATGAGCTAATAACTTCTTGCGTAACCTTTATACCTACCTATGTATATATAGGTTGGAAGGTGAAAGGATTTCCAACCATAGTCGAGCTGCATCAAAGATTGACAGACGGGTGTCCGAATTTTCCACAGGTATGTACCACCACCTTAACAAAATGGATAAAAGAAATGACTTTAATTAGAGAATAGGCAATTTTTGATGGAAGCTACTACAACAGCTACTAAACGAGTGGAATATTTATTTTCGAGATGAAATGGTTTTTACTGACGAAACATGATGCGCCGCAAACCATTCAAGGAAGTTTGGATGGGTGCAATTTGTTACACCAGAAAACCGCGCGATAAATATTGTGGAATAGTTCGAGAAATAAACGGATTCAAAGGAGAGATCAAGCGACCTAAGAGTGATTATATTGGATAGTGGCAACGAACACGGTTTTGTTATCAGGTTGTACCAAATGCTTCGTTGGAAAAAGGTTCGGCTGGTTACCATGTCGAAATGAATATGCAACACTATAAAGAATGGTTACGATATGTGTTAAGAGCGATTCCCCATAAATCGGTGATTGTGCTGGACCAAGCATCGTTCCACACAATGATAGATCCAGATTTTAGAAATCCAACAACCGCCTGGAGAAAACAAATAATAATTAAATGGTTGAACAAACGAAAAGTTCCGTTACTAGAGAATGATCTCGTATGTACAATTATAAATATCAATATTTGTTTGAAAAAGTGGTCAAAGAATTACGAGAAGACAGTGTTAAAACGTTATGGCTTCCAGTAGCCCACTGTGAATTGAAGCCAATTAGTTAATATGGGATTATGTCAAAAATAGAGCTGCAAAAGAAAATAGAACGTTCACTATAATGGACGGCTTAGAACTTTGAAAGTTAACATTACAAACTGTGACAAATATAGTTTGGGGTAATTGTGTCGATCATGCCAAGAAAGGCGAATGTATGTACAGAGATAAGGGAATTATGATGATGATAACGATTTTTAGGACATTGTGGATGATGGTAAAGAGGATAGCGATGATTGTTTATAAATGTATTTATTATGTATTTTGAAAAAAATAGTTTTCGAGATCTAGAAGCTTCGCCTTGATTGCAATTTTAATACTACGTTCCCACTTAAAGTGAAACACATGAAACAATTTTGTCGCACCATACATTGCGATTTCTCAGTACAGCCAGCATAAGGTTACGCGTTGAATCCTCTTCCCTTGTTACTTCTGCATACAGTTAGACGTTATCCTTGTTCAACGAAATATTTAGTTCTATCCCTTGGTTAGCAATTATTTAAATTAAGGAAAAATCGATATACCCGTATTGATTGGCACAGTATCCTGTAAAAATATTGCGTGTAACGCTTTGAATAAGCGAGTTAACGAGGGTGGAATGTTTCCTTTATTACACGGTTTTTAAATAATAGAAAGTGATGAAATCAGCATCAACCTCTAAGCAAAGGTGTACTTTGGCATAGAGCTAAAAATGAAGGCAATCCATTAATTAGTGTTTTAATTATTAATTCATAAAGATTGTTCTTGCGCGAATTGTGATGAAAAATGGTGTTTTCTGGAATATATTTCGCTCTGGTACTTAGCTAAATGTAACCAGGAATGCCACATTCAAATCGTACATCACCAACTTGTCAGCAGATGACTATCTGGAGGGCAATTAAATCATTTAAGAAACCGAATTAGCACGTTCCATATTTAAGGAAAGACGACGGACGCTTGGGAAAAACAGCAGGAAAAAACCTCAACCCTTGCTGAACACTTTTCGCAAGTCTTTAGCGTATCTGAACATAATAACAACAACGATGACGACCTCATTACAAACTCCTTGGACGCTTCTTGCCCGATGACGCTGCCGATTAGATTAAATTAAATTCACTCCAAGAGAAGTTAAAAGGATGGTTTCAGGATGCAGCAACCGCAAAGCACCTGGCTTCGACCTGATTACTGGTCAGATCTACCCAGAAAAGGACTTGTTTTGTTAATCATAATTTATAACAGTATTATCAGACTAGCATACTTCCGGATCACTTGGAAATTTCCACAAATAATTATGATCAAGAACTAAATTAACCACCTAACAGAGTTACTTTATATTGGCCAATAAATTTGCTCCCGATCATGTCCAAAATCATCGAAAGGTTTATACTTAAACGTATCTTTGAAGAAACCTATATAGTCACATTAATACCATCCCACCAATTTGGCTTTCGATAAAGTCATTCGACAATACAACAATGCCATCGAATTGTAAAAACCATTCTCACAATCCTTGAAGAGAAGAAACCTATGTACAGCCGTATTCTTAGATATTGAACAAGCCTTCGACCACGAATGGCACGACGGACTCTTATACAAACTTAAATCCTCCCTTCCCATGCCTCATTACCTCGTTTTAAAATCTTACCTCACTGACAGATATTTTCACTTACGAATTAATACAACAACCTGAAACTATTACCCCATCAGCTCAAAGGTCCCTCAGGGCGGTGTCCTTGGTTCACTTCTTTATTTGATATTCACGGTTGGCATCCCTACTACAAATACTACTACAATCGCAGCGCTGGCCGACGACACCGCTCTATTATCTATCAGTGAAGACCCACAAATTGCATCTGAAAATCTGCAAACGCATCTTGATCAATAGCAACTTTGGCTGAAACGATGACAAGTGAAGGTAAACCATATAAAGTACACACAAGTCAGATTCACGAATAGGAGCACCATCTACTCCGCAGACCTAATAAGCGACGAGTCGTTACCCGTATCTACTCAACTCAATGACGTGGGATTAACGCTGGACCAAAGACTTACATGGAAGACACACATTTCTGCTAAGAAAATCCACAAAAACCTAAAAATTCGTCAAATCTACTGGGTCCTAGGTCGCAAATCACAAATGTCAACAGAAAATAAACTACTCTTCTTCAAGTGTATCATGACACCTATCTGGACGTACGGCGTCCAGCTTTGGGGATGTACTAAGCCATGTAACTCTAAAATTATGCAGAGAGTCCAGTCCAAAATACTTCGTACGATCTTCATTTTGCCAAGGTACTTTAATTACATTTATTTATAGCTATCAATAGCAGGTTGTAAATATTTACCTTCATAAATGGGGGTATACCAAAAAGAAACTTATTGAAAGTTATTGAAATTTTTACGGTTTATAATACATAAATCTCAAAATTTAATAGCTACTCACATATTTTACTATTCTACAGCAAACGCACTTGAATATTGAGTTGGATATATGAAAGCTATTGAACTAGCTCTGTATAATTTCTATAGTAAGCACATTTTCACAATAATATTTGTAGAGCCCTTCATTTTTTATTCTTCCCTGATTTTACAATCATTTATTTTATTTCTCATTGTCTAAATGTAAATATCAAACATCGAGTTTTATCTGCCTCTACTTGCTAAAGGTCTAATTAAAATATGTTTAGTCTTAACTACTATTTTGTTTACCAAAAGGAGTTCTAACAGTAAGCTTCTACGCAATAATCAAGTAGGGTAGGTTGCTAAAATACCATAATCGGTGTAGATTAATTAATTATAATTACTAACATACATCAGTGTTATCGTCCTAGTGCTATTAATCATTAATCAGATACCCACAATCTTACTTCGTCATAATTTCCTGCCCTAAATGTTCATTATCCATAAAACTTCTTTTAAATTAATTGAACTTTCATCAATGTTGTAACTAAATTTGAAAGTTAAGTAAATAGAATGGATTACATGTATTTATCTATAAATTCAATGGTCCGTAAACTATAATTCACGTAAGGGTTGCAAAGGGGCCAAATAAATTGCAATTGTTGATTTCGAAGTTTGAATTGTAAATTATTGTCTGTGGTTTAACTAGGCGTTTAGTACCGAACGCGTTCTGCGTTTAGTTGGGGATAAAGTAGATTCCCAAATGAAAATTGTATAAATTTTGTAGATTTGTGTTAGCTTTTATTTCCTGTGAAGCACATATATTTTTCTGCCTTTTTTTTTTTACTTTTCTAATATCGTAGCTGGACCTTGTCATACAGAAATTTTCAATATTTACGGTATGATTATAAAAAGAGGGATGAGAGCATGACTCATCCCTGTTTTTTTCATTTAACTCATAACAGAAACTGTACGAAGTCTGAACACGTATCGTTCTTCAGTTAGCCTACTTACTGCAATACCTTATATTCACTTATTCGCAAAGATTGTAATTGTAATTCTCTGTTATAACTTATCCAAGTAATTGTGATATTTACTGTATTATTTGCAGGCGTCTTTTAGCATAACGTTGTTTATATACAATTACCAGTAATAAGCTCCTGTAAAAAATAGTTTGTTTGTTGAAAGAACAGTAATGATAGTTAACCAAAAATGTTTGTATTTTGGCAACTTGTTTTACATTTCTACTACTTCCGTACTTTTGACAATCTTGTTTTTATATTATTGCCTACAAGTGGGTGTAAATTAAGAAGTTGTAGGCTCCTATTGGGTTACGTATATTTTTATAATGCCTTACCCCGTCTGTAGCTCAAAATCAAAGAGTAGGCAGGTTGGATGCTACCTGGTGTTTCACTCTAACCACCAAACAAGAAAAGGTTCGATACATATATTGTCATATATTTTTATAAAACTAAATATATACACTTTAAACGAAACAAAAACAATTTTTTTTTACTATACAAGGGGGCACTCCTCGCTTCGGGCCCACCGGGCGGCTCTCGGGAACTCGACACTTCTCTCTTTTACTTGACTGTGAAAATAATATTGACGTTAAAGCAAAAGTAAAAGTTCTTCGACTTCGTTGAACAGTTTCATATCTAACTACTTTAATAGAATTTCAACGTATCTTGCAAATATGTCTAACGTGACTTCTTTAATTAACAGTATGCTGTTCTAAGTAGCGTTTTACAACTAAGTAATGGAAATGGGAATTTGTCCTAGTTAGCTTTTAATTACTAGTTAAAATTAGATTGAGAGGATTTTTTGTATTCTTTTAGGTATCTCTATATATATTTTTAGTTTACACGAGTGTTGTCATGGCGGAAACAGGTGGCTGCTGAATTTACAGAGTTATTTGTAAAGGGGAAGTCTTATGGAGGATAACAAGCTTGGTTGGTGGGTGTCCTCATATTGAATATTATTGTGCTGGCACAGTTAGTTTACCGGAATATTTTAAATGTTTTATTTAGTCTAGTATTAAAGATTTCTTGATACAGGAATTTTTATTTTATCTGGATACAGTAAATGTTTGGATTCAGAATTTCTGAAAGGAAATAGATTTCAAAAGCGGGCAATTACGTTAAGTGAAAAAAAATGTAATGCTCACTTTTGTTTACGTAATTTATACGGATTGAAACCCTTAGGATAAGAAATAATTATCGAGTCTTGGTCTGGTTGCCCGCTTTCCTTCTGACCACACTTTACACTTTAGAGAGCTGCCCAGGGCGACGTGTGTTGTATATATGTAATTAGTGTTCTCTAGCAGACATGGGTAACCAACTCCGTAGCGTTTTCCAGTGGACATTGTGGGGCCGGCAGAATTTAGACGGATAGCCTTTCTTTCCGACTGTGTAAATAGCTAATGACACCGGGAATCAATCTGTCGCCGTAACGTGCCCCACAGGTGTTGGTGTAGATGTTTTAATTTAACTCTTGCAAAATATTTAATGGATTACCAATCTGCATTCGAAAAATTAATAATTTGGCAAAGTTTAAAGCAAATCTTAAGGAATTTTTACTTATACATAATTGTTATACCTTAAAAGGGTTTTTTGAACAAAAGTAATTGCATTCCTTCGTCTTTTTTTTTATAGTTTAACTAATGTATTTTAATTCTGACAATTATGACATACATTACCGTACAGCGATGTATACTGGTGTATTGATAGTAAATGTATTATTATTATTATTTTTTTTTTATTTTACAATCTTTCGATTGGTGATCTTTAGAAGGATATATGGTTCATAGAACAACTATATGCTTTTTACCATGGTTATTTTATTTGCTTTGATAAGTATTAATATTTAAAAATTTACAGACTATTTAACATTTACCTATCTAGTAGTATTGATTTTTGGAGTTGAATGTATAGGTTAAATGGGAGCTCTAATGAGATACTTATGAACCGAATTAGGGATTACTGCTTTTGATGAGATAACTAAAGGTACTGTGAGGACTTTACCTGGATGCCACATTTGTTTAATTTCTTCTGCTAATTGCTGATATCTTGCAATTTTTTCGGCTGCTTTCTTCTGTATATTGTTGGTGTATTGTTTCGTATGTTCAATAGTTGCAAGTGCTGTACATCCACTAGTTATATGGTTTATCAATTCCGTTGTTTGGTTACATAGCCTGCACATATCTGTTTAGATTGTGGTATCTTTGATTACATACTCTCTGTAATTTCTCGTATTAATAACCTGATCTTGAATAGCGGCCATGAACCCTAATAGTTAATTAATAATAATAATAATTAAAGAAATACTAATAATAATAATAATAATTATTATTATTATTATTAGCTTACGTGCAAGTAAAGGCGAATCTGAGCGACAGCAGGCCAGGGCGTTCAGGAGAATACGAAAAAAGACTCGACTAAAAATTCTATCTTCTTTTCCTGGTGCCTATCCGTTTCGAATGTTGGCGATCGTCATAGCTATATTGACTTTACTTGTTACTTTTCAAACACATCAGCTGAAGTTTTTCCGAACCAGGTTCTAAGATTTCGCAGCCAAGATATTCTCCTTCCAGGTCCTCTTCTCCCATGCACTTTTCCTTGCAGGATGGATTGCAATAATGGGTATCTGAATTCGTTCCTCGTAATATGCCCCAAGTATTGTAACTTCCTACTTTTGATGGTGTAAATGATCTCTTTGTCGTTCTTTATTCACGTGAGTACTTTTTTGTTATTTAATCGCGGAGTCTATTATATTTTGGGCATCTTCCTGTAAACCCATATTTCAAACACCTCTAGTTCCTTCGTTATGGCGTCATTAAGATCAAGGATTCTAGCCCATACAGCAGCACCAAGAAAACGTAACACCGGACATGTCTCACCTTTATGTCTAGGCCAAGACTGTGGCTCATATAGCTCATTTTGTTAAAATCATTTTTTATTCTCATTGTAGCTTTCTCATTCAGTATGTTCATCATTTTCTCGTATTGGATACGGTCAGAGGCTTTCCCATAATGTATTAGGCATGCATATACGTCGCAATTAACGTCCCTGCACCTTTATAATAGCACATGTTCTCAAAACAGCGCCTCTCTTGTAACCACTGCGTTAATGAATCCGAATTGACTGGCAGCTTCACAAGTGGTATATCCTTCTGTAGATGACCTTGAGTAGGAGTTTTAGTATGTGGCTCATCAGGCTTATTGTGTAATTTTCTCCACACGTCTTTGCACCTGGTTTCTTTGGTAGTGAAATGAATTGTGCAGCAATAACTGTGGTATTCCTCCGGAATCATACATGTGGTTGAATAGTTCTGTGTTTCAGCCCGTTCTATCTTTATCTAATGGTTTCAGAAACTCCGCTTCAATATTCTCTAGGCCTACCGCTTACCTGTTTTTCATTGTTCTCATTGCTGCTTCTATTTTCCCTGTCAGTATTTTAGGCCTGTACATGTTTCGTCTTGGGGTACGATATTTGGTGTTTGACTGAAAATCGGTTTTTTTGTATGTATTCTTTCCACTATTTCCCGTTTCCCTCTTTTGTTAGTATTCTCATGTTTATGTTAGTATCTACTTATTTTAGCTTATTACTGTCCTTCTTCGTAGACCGTTCAGGAATACTTGCCCTCTTCAACCCTGGTCAATCTGTTCATGTTGGTGATGCATTGGTTGTATTACAATCATGAGTTTAGTTTTTTGTTGTTTCTAAAAGAAAAGAAAAAAACATTTTGATGTTATTTGAAATGATATGTTATTCTGTGGTTTAAATGGGTGTCAATCCCTGTTTGCCGGGTATCGTTGCGTGGGCGTGATCGAGTAGACCGGGGGATTCTGAGAGCACATGGAATATTCTCCAGGGATTGTCCTATCTCCTCCCAGAGGTCGTCAAGGAGTTGTGACATGATTACGGGGGGTAGAGGGAGTTGAATTTGAGTTTGGATTATGTGGGAATGGAATAAATCGGTGGTTGTAGGGAGCGGTAAGGTTGGGATTGTGTCGTCAAAAATTATTATGTGTGAAAAGTTTCCTGTAATGTTTGTATTCCGTTTGTGCATGCGTCTATGTATTCAGCGTTAACAGGAGGCGATACAGGAGAGGTGGTTAGGGTTTATGTGTGTGCATGGCTGCTCGGAAATCTATAACAGGACGTATGTATGTTTTGTAGGTATGTGTGTATGTTGTAATCTTTTGGGGTGGCGCTCAGTAAGTTTGCTCGGTTTCGTATCCTGCCTAGTGTTCTTTGTACGTAGAGGAACCAGTTTAGGGTTTTTGTGGAAAGGATTCCTAAGTAAGTGACTTCTTGTTGGAGTGTGAGTCTTTCGTTGTTTAGAGTAAGGGAAACATTACTGTCGGCTAGACTAAGAAATTTGTCTTCGTGGTAGTTCGGATGTCGGAAAAGGATTGCTTTGGTAGGATTGACTGAGATTCCATCGGTTCGCCCAACTGGAAAAGTTCAGGTGGCTTTTGGATATAAGGTGGGGGCCGTTCCACTGTTCTGACGCACTGACCAGAAGTCAGTGTCATACTCCGGGTTGTGCTACATTGGGAATGTCGGAAATGATGTGGTGTAAAGGATCGGGGCAAAGCTAGAACCATGCGCCACGTCTGCTATGGGTTGAAATAAATCGGATCAGGTGTTGTCTACTTTGACTCGAATTGACCGATTAGGCAGGTATGAGACTAGAAGTTTAGAGTAGCGTGTCTTCTGGTTTTATAGAAATCTGCAGGGGTTTTTTGATAGTGGCATTATTTTTGAGATTAGCTGTTGTGTAAGTAGTGGGATTGGAGCAGACTCTGACGTAGAAAACTCTTAATGTTTTTGTATCAACATCTTAGAGTGAGTACTAAATATCCTCTCACTTCACGTAACAGTCTGGTTTTAAAACCTACTTCAATAAAATTATTCTCTCAAACTCAAAATTCGAAGTTGTGTCTAGATGATAGACTAAGCCATCGTGACCTAAAACTTTTAGCGATATCACGCAATCACCAATTTTAATTTCACATAATTTATTCCCATAATTTATACAGTCCTTCGTTTATTTTATTAAATTTCGCTTAATAGCAGAAAGCTTACTACTGTTATATTGTACAGAATCCAGCTATGCTAATGTTGACTGTTGACAAACATTTTTTGCTGTTTTTCCACATAATACATTTTTAAACCTTTAATTAAAAATGAGATATAATCTTGAATAATTCTGGGAGTTAGGTAAACGTTACTTACAATTTATGTAGATATAGTTTCACGAAAAGTAAGTCATATCAACGATATAATAGGTTTGCAAAATTGTCACGCGTTTGTTGAATGCTAAGCACGACGTCAGTTACTTCGATCCCATTTTATGACAATTAACTATGAGTAGAGGAAAATGAATTATATATTTACACTCTCGTTCATTTGAATGGTGCCCATATTGCATATATGGCGTTCATTATAAATTTAGGTGACCTTGACCATTAGCTTAGTAGGTATTATCCGGTCGAGATTAAGTTAAGAGTTGCTCACATTTAGCTGGTGTGCTGTCAAATAGTCTTAGACGGTGCTGTGATCTACGTGGTCATAATTGTTGTCTAATCGGAGTTTTTCTTACGATTATTTGAAAACCGTTAAGACTGTGTTAAAATTATTTTATGCGATAACTTAGTATGAAAATCTAGAGAAGCTCAAGACACGTCTGTAGGAAAAGAAGTTTGAGTATCCCTGTTTGGTTTTGTAAAGGGCTCAAAACTTGACATGATTAATTTTTATAATTTAAATAAGCAAATATTTCTGGAATATGTTCTTTGTTAGGGTAATCGGGGAGTAAGCGTGCGGGCTCATGGAATTGTTTTCAATTGAATAGTACCTTAAGTGAAAACAGGTATGTTTAGCTAATACAAAAACTAACGAAATAAAACAGATATTCTAAGAATGAACACACCGATTCGATCAATTCGATTTTACCTGCAGTATCGGCAATCAGCAACGAACAGGGACATACCGGCTTTGATTTGGATTAATCAACAGAAGTTTCGCTTTCTGAATATCATATATATATATATATATATATATATATATATATATATATATATATATATATATATATATATATATATATATATATAACTTCTCATCGAGGCGACATTTTAAAATGAGGTTTTCGTGAGACGATAGGTACACCACGTGTCTACATTTTAAAATTATTTTTACTTCTACTTGTTCAAATATAGAGTGTTGTACCAAACCCATGTTTTTTTTTAAAGGTACACCCGGTATATTATGGCATTTTTGGAAACCCACATTAATGCAGACCAAATTGATATGAAACTATATGGGGTTATTTTCAACCGTTCTCTCGATAGAGGAAGTTATTTGCAAGAAAAAGGGCTATACTTTTTTTTCAAATGTAACACCCTATATATTTTGGTTTTGGTGAATGTATATTTTCATAAGGTTTCTTACGATACCACAAAAAAAAGTTACAACGGTTTAAAATTTTTAGTTTGATTGAACAGGGCAGAATTTTAACACGCTGAAAAATTGAAACGAGTGAAGTGAAGTTTTATTTGTGGAAAGAGACGGAAACTTACGGTAAATGCTCAAAAATATTCCCACCTTCCGGAACACAAATTTCAAGATCCGTGTGCGTCTGCGTGTGTGTCGTGTGTGCGTGGGTGTGTGTGTGTGGGTTGTTTATATATATATATATATATATATATATATATATATATATATATATATGACAGTGTATTTTAAAATCACCGACAAACGAAAACTGGAGATTGATTCTATGATTCAAAATAAGACAAAATTATCATAAACGCTCTTTCCGAAAATGCTTCCTAACCAGATACAGGTTGATTAAACTACTTTTTAAGGTTTTTAAAGATTTCTCAAAAACTACAAAAGATATTACTCTGAGATTTGGACACCTAAATGTCTAATTAAATACTAATCTGGTGAGTTTGAGTCAACTGACTCCATCCAGTGGCGTATAATATTTTAAGTAATCAGTATAAGTAAAAAAAAAAACGCACGCCCCTGGTTTTTGAAGAAATATTTTTTGATAGATTCAACATTTAATTCTGCAAATAAAATCATACTTAGTATTTTTTCGATTCGGCACCCCGTTTTTGAAACATTTTGCATTAACATAAACGACCACATTATTCAATAAAATAAAATTTGTTTTATTTTACAAAAAATAACGCAGTTAACTATTAGGTACATTATTAAAGAGATATTGAAGGATCAAAAACAAAATAATAATTATTTTTATACATATTGTTCAAAATGTCCTCTTTCCTTTTGAATGCAAGCTTGTATTCTTCTTAGCAAATGAAACCTAACACGCTGAAAAATTTGTGGCATAGCGCTAATCTCATCGCATGCCATCTATATAGGATTCAAAGTTGCTCTCGATTATCAATTTGAACAGAATAGACACGAGTTTTCAGATACCCCCACAAAAAATCCAATGGGTTTAAATATGTCGAGCGTGCCGACCACGGTACTTCACTTCGTCGCCCAATACACCGTCCAGGGAACCATTTATATCAAAATCTCTGACGTTTCGTGTAGAATGTGGTGGTGCACCATCATGCATGAAATACATACTCATTCTAACATCTAAGGGTACGTCATCAAACAATTCTGGCAAATATTCACTCAAAAATTTAGTAGAATTCGCCAGTAAGTCTTTGAGGAAAACGGATAGGTCCGATTAGGTGATCGTCTAGTATACCTATCCAAATATTTTCGCTAAATCTATGTTGGTGAGCTGTAACTACAGTTGGATGCTGATTTTCATCAACCATTTGTGGAATTATGCAAGTTTATTATTCCATTTCGAGAAAAATACTCTCATCAGTGGTCAATAAGTTTCTAACAAATTGTACATCTTCAGCATTTTTATTTAAAACCATTCGCAAAAATTCATTCGACGAGGATGGTCAGCAGGCAATAATCATGCACTTTTTGTAGGTGAAAGGATGTAAATTTTCTTCGTAAAACTTTCCAAGACTTGCTATGCGACGCACCAAATTCTAAACCTAACTCACGCGTACTTATTGATTAATTTTCCTAAACTCTATCTAAAATTTTCCTTAATTTTAACTGGTACACGTGCATTTCGTCCGGAATTTTCTTTCCTTTCAAACTTCTATACTCTAACTAGTCACGATGAACGGTTCTAAACGTAGTATTATGTGGATGTCTTCTATTTGGAAATCTTTGTTCATAAAGTCGAGCAGCTGCACGAGCATTGCAATTAGTATTACCATAACATAAATGCATATCGACCAGTTCTCGTTTGGAATAATTAATTTTTCACAGTAATTAGACACAAACAATGAATTACAAAACACGCGTAAATTCAACTATTTTAGCAAATATAAGATACGTAACTGTCAAATGCAAAGCAATTTCTGATGTATTTAATTTGGTATTAATGAATAATGTAGTCGTTTATGTTAATGCAAAATATTTCAAAACGGGTGTCGAATCGAAAAAATACTAGTATGATTTTATTTGCAGAATTAAATGTGAATTTAACAAAAATATTTCTTCAAAAAAGCAGGGGCGTACTTTTTTTACTTAAAGTGATTAACTTAACATATTCTACGCCACTGGATGGAGCCAGTTGACTCAAACTCACCTGATTAATTGTACTTAATTAGACATTTAGGTGTACCAAATCTCAGTGTAATATCTTTTGTAGTTTTGAGGAATCTTAAAAAATCTTTAAATTAATTATGTTTATAATCAACCTGTATCTCAGTTAGGAAGAATTTTCGGAAAAGCGATAAAATTATGATAATTTTGTCATTAAATTTTGAATTACATAGAATCTCAGTTTCGTTTGACGGTGATTTAAATACACCTGTATTATATATATATTACTATATATAGTGATATATACTATATAACATATTCTAGCCACTGGATGGACAGTTGATAAATCACCATTAATTTCTAATTAGACAATTTAGGTTACCAAAATCTCGGAATCGTTTTGTAGTTTTGAGGAATCTTAAAAATCTTAAAAATTATTTTTAATCAACCTGTATCTCAGTTAGAAGAATTTTCGGAAAAGCGTTTATGATAATTTTTCTATTTTAATTGAACTCCATTTTTTACTGATTTAATACACGTGTATATATTATATATATATATATATATATATATATATATATATATATATATATACTAAGAAATTCACGTAAAGCTTTTTCAAATAATTCGGACCCTCGAATTTAAATATTTGAAAAAGATTACATGTTAAAAGATTTCTAAAATAATAATCAATTTTTAACGTTTTATTGATTCAAATACAATAAGATTCGTTTTACAACAAAATAATTTTATTTCAGCAAATGATCGAAATGTCCTTCGTTAGTCAACTAACGCCCGAAATGGTTCGAAATGTGCAGCAAGAATTTGTAGATCGATTAGCTATTGTCAGTTGACTAACGGAGGACATTTCGAACATTTGCTGAAATAAAATTATTTTAAGTTTACGAATCTTTGTTTTCGATATAATTAAACGTTATAAAAATTATTTTATTTTCGTTTTCTTCATGATCTTCAATTTTAAATTTGAATAATAACTCCAAAACGCTTGACTAGTATACATGCTGCAACAAATGTTTAGAATTGTGAAATTCAAAATGCAATAAAAATTGCATTTACATAGCTAATCTTGAGACTATAAAATTTTTCATAAAAATATCTACATTTGAAAAAATTGTGCTTTACGAGATATTGAATTTATTCCTTCTACACAATATATATATATATATATATATATATATATATATATATATATATATATATATATATATATATATATATATATATATATATATATATATATATATATATATAACACACACACACCACACCACACACCATACGCATACGCATGTGTGTGTGTGTGTTGTGTGTGTGTGTGTGTGTGTGTGTGTGTGTGTGTGTGTGTGTGTGTGTGTGTGTGTGTGTGTGTGTGTGTGTGTGTGTGTGTGTGTGTGTGTGTGTGTGTGTGTGTGTGTGTGTGTGTGTGTGTTGTGTTGTGTGTTTTCGTGCGTACGTGTGTTCGTGCGTGTGTGTGTGGTACAAAAGCTAGTGACCAAAATGAATTTATTTAGATCTGCTATTTTTCTAATTTGTTTTCATTTTGATCCTTTAATATACATATTAGGATACGCAACGTTATCATCTTGGATGTAATTATAACCATTCATTCACGGAACATTCTGAAAAAATTCTTTGGTTGGCAAGGCTTGATCCGGAATTATGTAATGTATGTCGCTTTTACAAAATACGTCAAAAACAGTATCCATCCTGTGTAAAACTTTGATGTGAGCAAATTCTCAAGCGTATTTTTGGGAATTTCACGTGCTCCATGGGGCGCACATGTAAGAGTGTTTTGATGATCTTTCGTTTTCGTGTTTTGTGACAGAATTTGGATAAAATAGAAGGTGGCTAGGTAAAATTTTCGTTTTTATGACATTACCAACCACCACAAAACTTCGTAAAGATTTCAGTTTAAAACAAGGGTTTACGAAAAGGGTAAGTTGCAGAAAATAGAAAATCGTGTTTCATAACACCTTCAAGCACTCATATTTTAAAAACAATCGATTAAGCTATGCCACTCATTTTTTTAAACTTGAATTCGTGCCTCAAATCTGATCTCATGAAATTTGTTTCTTAGTATACTATTATCTACATTATGTGATAACCTCTTAAGGGCTTAATTTATAATTATAATTTTAAGAGATCGTTCGCTTATTAATACTGGTGCGGTATGATTGAATATAATAGACGAACGTTTCAAACAGTTGAAGCAGGGGGTGAGTAATATCACTTAAATTTGATTTTCTCTGCAGTAGCTGTGATTACAAAAGGACTGGGATATTCTCGCTCCGATCTGAATTATTTAGCGGGGTCCTTGCTTTTGAAAATTGGCAAAAGTGAAAGTATACCTATTCTGTTAGTGGTTAATTGGTAACACGACTTATGTCAGTCAGCAAAATTTAAGATGCAGGGACGGAAGGTTGTTCTGCAATGTATTAATAATTTAGTCTGTATTGTAATGTAGTAAAATTGTATGAAGAGTAGAGTACCACATTATTGTAACAGTTATGCGTAATTTACACAAAAGTAGTTATATACATTTTTTCGTTATTAGTAAATGTTTATTGATTGAAGTGTTATTATAGAACGCTAAACAAGGCGTCGAAAAACAAAGGCATCATTTTAGTAAATTTAACGGAGAAATTGTATAGACCTATAGCATGAGCCACAAAACGTAGTAGAAATATACGCACGACACAGTATCAACTTCAAGAAATCCGGTCGTGTCCGTTAGTAGTTTGCATCATCCATAAACTCTATAAAATTTCAGTTTTCGCCTACAAGAAATAACAGATTTTGTCTTATTTTACCAAATGTTCCTAAATTATTTAAACGGTTGGGATCGATTACAGAAGTAATTACGCACACGCACGCACGCACACCTACATACATGCGCACATACGCACTCACTCACATACGCACCACGCAAACACGCACACACGCAGGAACGCATACGCGCACTCACACACACGCACACTTGCACAAACGCACATTTTTAAAAACAAAACCAAGCAAACGCAAAGCTGCATTTGCTATTTTATCTATGTGGTAGTTAAATAACAGCTTTAATTTAAAGTAAACTCCAAGATCTTTGAAAACATCAACTCTTGCTAGAATATTAAACATACACTTTCGTAGCATTGTCTTATTTAATTTATTTGTACCTCAAATGATTTCATGAATGATGAACATTCATCAGGAATTGTAAGTTTGTTAACCCCTCATCAAAACTTTGATAGAAAATGGATTTATATTCATAAGCTCGTCTAGAATATATAAATTTGTAATTTAATATTTTGTTTTATAAGCGTACATTCAGATGCGCAGAAGGTTCGTAGTCATATCTATTGTCACATTTAAAAAATATTCTTGTCAAACCAACCCAATGAACTACAACATCGAATATGTAAATAGTCATACTTCAAAGTAACTGAGTACATTTGTATATTTCAACCAAATAAATTGAACATTTATACGTCCTTACGGTCGACATTTTATAAATTGAAGATGTAGGATATGTCAATTTGGATATTGTGTTTGATATCCTTTATGTGTACCCTTTCTGAATTTTAGCATAGTAAATTTAATACTTTCTAAAATAAAAGGCAAAGTTTTGCATGATTTGATTTATAGATGTGAAACACTATTTGCCTGATTAAAATGTTCATGCTTTAAAACTAGTCATCTGAGAAAATAATCTTTGCGAAGAACTTTTTTATCTTAATCGGGGTAAATAAAACGAGGAAAACTTCTTACATCCTAATATATGTATAATTATTTTCAATTATCGAATTAGAATACTAAAAGCAAATACCCTTTTGCACAGTAATTAAGATTAACACACTTAAAAGGTTTTTAAGGGTTTTCTTTACATAAGTGGTCCAAGTTTAAAACGAGAGTGGATCAATATACTTATACCTACATTGTAGCTTACATTTACAAACTACTTATTTATTACTTATTAATTGATTTCTTAAGTAAATGCTTACAAGTGATGAACAAAGTTTGCTATTGGAAATTGTAAGCCTTTACGATGATCGCAACCGGTCTGTGAGATACACGTCGTTTTCTTTTGCCCCCCCCACTCAAACATTTCTCTCAATATGGAAGCGCCGCCAAGTCATATAGTCTGCCGATTAGTTTAACGAAGACAGTAGAGTTGCTTTGTAGAACGAGAACAAAGCCCTACGTATCTGAGAGATACCAAGCGACCTACGCTGTAAGTGTTCCAAGTATTACAAATTTCAATAAATCTTTCCCCGCTAAGTTGACTTTCCATTCATAAATTTTACTTTTTCACAGATTTTAAAAATATAAGCAATTTATCGGGCTTTGCATCTAGGAGACATTGCAACCAACCATTGCAGAAATTATATTTTATGTAAGTATTCAAATTTTTTTATTGCTTTTTTATGTAAATATCTATTTACTTTTTCTTAATTTCAGTAAAATAGGATAGAAAATACTGTTGTCGCCCCCATGAAATTTTCATATACAAGGTGTCCCTAAAATGTGTGGACATCACTTAACCACAGATTCCTGGTTCGAAAATAAGACGATTTAACTAAACTTACCTATATGCAACTGCGTTTCGTTTAGCTAGTATTTCGTCTTCAAAGTTCTTTCAAGAAAAATTTATTTTATCCAGAACGACAGAACGCTTGGATCGATTCGGATAATATTTGGTACTGTACTCCTTACAGATGTAGGTCATATTTTAAGATATTAGTTATTATCAGTGGACCATTAGTGTACGAATCACGGGTAACCCAGCATAAACCAGTCAAAAACTTTTAAATGTTAAGGTCAATAACTTTCAAAAAAATAGTTTCAGAAAGAGACATTCAAAGGGAATTTTTTTGTTTCTTAATTGATGATATCTATTAAGTTTAGACAATAGAGGATAAGGCAATTTTTTATGATATTTATTAGTGATAAGCATGTACTTTATTAGATCTAGAGTAAATGCTCAATGTCACCACCGTAATCCTGAATGCAAAGGTTGATTCGACGCAAAAAATTGAACTGTGCACGTTGTAACATTTCTGCATCATTCTTAACCCTCCATTACCTGCGCTATGAGCGAATCGCTGACATCTATCCTATTTTGTTCTATAATTTTGACGGGCCTGTACTTACGGCCTTAACCACTCAGGAATGTGTTATTTACAGCTTTTGTAAGGGAGGCATGGCGGTGTTCACAAATTTGTGGATTTGTGTTCAGTTCTAGAGAAGTATTTGCACGTGCGTGTTGTTGCTGTGAGCGGTCTCCTCACTGTGCAGGTACGCGTGTTAGGAATTTAGTTTGTGCAGATGCAAAGCATCCACTTACGTCCAGCAGCCTATAAGTAAGTAGATATAATTTCTACAAGTTTGATTACATGTATAATTGTATATGGACCGGCTTTTTTAATAAATAAAACATAATTTTTAATTTTCGATTATTATTGTAGGTAGATACAATGGATCCGCGACAAGAACAACAATTATTGCAGTGGTATGAGGAATTGAAAAATGAATCGGATATAATTTTGGAGTCACTAGATGACAGTGACGATGATGAGATAGATAATATTGAGGAACAAATTGAAAACAATGACAGCGATACTTCCGCAGATGAGGATAGTGGGGAAAGTGCCTGTATGTCTGCAAAACAAAGGCCTATCTACGTGGGTAAGTAACGCAATATATATTATATTATTATATTACAGCCTTTCATCAAAAATAAAAATATTTTTTCTCTTTTAGGCAAAGACGGAACAACCTTATGGAATGTTCACTGTGAAGAAAAAAGCAAAAATTCTGCCCGTAATAAAGTCACAACGCGGCCTGGTGTAAAAGGTGCCGCCAGAGACGCAAAGACTATTTTGGAATGCTGGAGTTTATTTTCTTCTGATGACTGAATTACTAACATTGTGTCTTATACTAATATATATTTGGCGAAAATTCGCGAAAGAATCACCCGGCCTAGAAATGCTGTAGACACAGATATTGAAAAAGTTAAAGCTCTATTTGGCTTTCTATGTTTGGCTGGAACCTGGAAAGCTTCCATGTCAATGTCGATGACTTATGGAGTGTAAATGGACCCCAAATTTTCCGCAATGTTATGTCGAAAACCGCTTTCAGTTGTTGCTAAGAGCAGTGCGATTTGACGATATCCACAGAGGGAGGAGAGGAAAATAACTGACAAGTTAGCACCAATTAGAGAGGTTTTGAAAACTTTGTCAAAAGTGTATGCACAACTATGAATTAGGACCGCTAACAACAATTGATGAAATGTTGGAAGCATTCCGTGGAAAATGCAGCTTCACGCAATACATACCGAGCAAACCAGCGAAATGTGGAATAAAGATTTACGCGCTTGCCGATGCTAAAGTGTGGTATACCTCCAAGATGGAAATTTATGCAGGTAAACAATCTGAAGGGCCTTATCAGCAAGACAATTCCTCTAGTGCTTTAGTAAAAAGATTGGTTGAGCCCATAGTAAAAACATGGAGAAATGTCACATGCGACAATTTTTTTACGTCGATTCCCCTTGCGAAAGATTTGTTAGGAAAAGAGTTCCAAACAACATTGGTTGGAACTTTGCGAAAAAACAAACGCGAACTTCCCTCCCTATTTAAAGAAACAGATCAAAGGCCGCTACATGGTAGTATATTTGGTTTTGGAAAAGATTGTTTGTTGGTGTCGTATGTGCCCCAAAAGAATAAAAATGTGCTTATGTTATCAACAATGCACGATGAAGATGTTATAGATCCTTTGTCAGGTGACCAACATAAGCCTGAAGTTATTACATTTTATAATCAAACAAAATCGGGCGTTGATGTCGTAGACAAACTAAAAAGCTTATATTCTGTGTCACGTGTTAGCTGTAGGTGGCCGCTGACAATATTTTTTACATTGTTGAACATTGCCGGAATTAATAGCAATATTATTTTTTTCGAAAACACTAAGCTTCAAATGCCACGACGAAAATTTCTGAACGATTTGGGTCTGGAACTAGCCAAGGCACATCAAGTCAAACGACTTCAAATACCCACGCTACCAGTTCTATTACGCATGCAGATCCAGGAACAGCTTGGACTTCAGATAGAAACCACAGCAATTGCAGGACCAAGTGAAACTGCTAAATGTGCATTTTGTCCAAAAAGGAAAAATAGAAAAACTGAAACTAAATGCACTAAAGCAAACTGTAATTTACCCATTTGTGGCGAACATATGAAACCTATTTGCACGCGATGTTGGACCAACGACGACTCTGAATAGACTATTTAATACAATATGTAATATCAATTTTCTTTCAAAATAGTATAGATTTTGTGTAATTATAGTATTCTATAGTATAGCTTATCCATCTGTTAAGAAACTGTATATGAAGATGATTCCGAACGTTCAATGTAAAGTGAGGTGGTGCTCCATCGTGTAGAAAGTGTCGATTATCCCTACCCATACATTCATTATAAACCGATGTTGAAAGTGACGTTGCTTTATGACATGTGGATTTTCATTTGCAGGCACACGTTCGTTGCGCAAATTTGTCATACCCCTCCTTGTGAAGTACACCTCATCAGTGAAGAGCATTTTGTTATGAAAATGGACACCTTCAGCTCTTATTTCTTAAAAGACCCTACAAAACTTAAGACGCACGATGGTATCAGCTAGGAAAAGCTCCTGAAGTATTGTACATGGTAGGGATATAGCAATTGTTCTTTAAGGACTATATGAGCAACATTCTTTGAAACGCCTGCTTGCAATACTAAGCATCGTCTGGATTTTCTTCTGCTATTTCCAGATTTCTTCCTCTACCCTGGCGGCTGCGAATTGTATGAGCACATCCACGCTCAGCTCTGATAGGTACAAATTGTCTCGTTTAGCGAAGGCGTCTTTCAATGTTTGTAAAAGTTTTATGATTGGGCCACGCGACGATTTGGAAACCTTTCGTTATATACTTTAGCACTTCTGCGTCAGTTTTCTTCGCAATATCCTAAGACCATCAGCATAGCCGTTTGCTCTGCGTAAGTGTAGTTTACAGCCATTATTACGGAAATACCGAAGAATTTATTTATTAGAATACCAGACTGCTAGATTACATTTGTGGGTGTAGTAATATTTTAATCTTCAACACTGTTAAGTGGTGGTATAATAAGGCAATAAATTTAAGTTTGTGGCAATTGTCATCCACGCGACTATTACTGTAAAAGTATGTACTATTTTATTGAAAATGTTTGTTTACAGTAGTTTTATTGTATTATTAGTATTTGGATGTAATTTCAGTTAAATAATGTCTACTAATTTATGTTTTGGTGAACACAATATTATAAAAGTAAAGAAATTTAGGAAGCTTTAACACACAAATGAATAATACAGCTGAAGTATAATATTCTCTAACATTTATAATTTTACGTTATTTGAATTTTTAATTTATAAAGAAGAATTGTGAGACATGTTTTAGTTTGAAATTAAACTAAAAATTCTTCCACTTTTGAATAAATTATTTGTTGTATCTAGTCACAGTATGGTGCTATTGTATCATAAATGTATTGTAAATACTTTATTTGCCCTTTTCAGCAATAATTTTGAAATGGAAAATCATTTAATAAATGTGTATAATTCATTAAGTTACATATTGTAATATAAATAAAATTGTAAAGTCCAAAATAATTAATGGATGACTATTGTCATCCACGCGATCAATGGTGTGATTATTACCCACGTGACTGATCAAGGGTTAAGAAATGCAGTATTAATTCCTTCAGATTTTTTTTGTGTCTAAACCTTTACAGATATCAACTAAAAGGTAACAAAACAAATTACTGTTGAATGAAACTATTTCTTTGAAAGTTATTGGCCTTAACATTAAAAAGTTTTTGACTGGATTATGCTGGGTTACCCGTGTTTCGTGCACTAATGTTCCATTGATAATAACTAATATCATCTTAAAAAATGACCTACATCTGTAAGGAGTACAATACCGAATCTTGTCAAAATCGATCCAAGTGTTCTGTCGTTATGGATAAAATAACTTTTTCTTGAATGAACTTTGAAGAAGAATACTAGCTAAACGAAACGTAATTGCATATAGGTAAGTTTAGTTAAATCGTCTGATTTTCGAGTCTGGAGTCTGTGGTTAAGTGATGTCCACACAATTTAGAGACACCCTGTATAAATGTGTCAAATTTTGAGTGATATTTTTACAAGCAACTGATTCCCAGGTTTTCATAAACAGGGTGTTTCAGAACTATGGTGACAAAGTGATATAGATAATAGATTATGGAAAAATAATATAGTTTAATTAATAAACGATTTGCCTAAGACCCGCCATTTCAAGTTTTTTCTTCTTTTTTTCAGTTTACACGAACTACTGTGTAGTGGGAATGTAAATCGGTGTACGTATGTTTCTTAATCCGAAAAATTTGATGGAGATAATTAGAATTTTGTACATTACAGAGGGTGTTAGTTATAGGTATATCATTACATATTTTCATTAACACGTAACATTTTCAAATACCCATTTGCATTTAAATGAGGTGGTAGCACAATAGGACCTACTATTCTAGCCCAAATGTTGACCGAAAAGCGGGTGGTTTCCAGTGCGCATCAGATGACGATTTTCTTCATCCGAGACGTAGATATTGTGGATGTGAATTGCGCTTCATCGCTAAACAGTATCAAATTGGCAAAATTTTGATTTCTTACAAGTCCAAATGCCAATGCCAAAAATTAACATGTTTCGGGTAATCCCGAGAAATGAGTGCATGAACCCTTTGTGCATGATATGGATGTAAGAGTTGGTCGTTCAAAGTTCTCCTAACTGTCGACTTTCAAACTCCCAATTGCCCGAGTATTCGTGGATTGTTTAATTTCTCTTATTTGGAGGATGTACCCTATTTTAAATTAGCTTCTAATGTACAATGGTTTGTTACTTGTCAAAAGGTGTAACATCAAATTTTATTAATTACAGTTGCTATAAACTGTCAATTCACTGGCAGTTGTGCATATGATTTGCAATGTGCGTTAAATTGATTGTGTAATAAAACAGTCGAATATCACATCCTACTAAGGTGGAATTTATGTAATGACCAACGCGGTCATCACTCTGAACATTTATTGTAATATTAGTATTTACTTTATTGTAATTAGATAGTATTAAAAGTAATGTTGAAGAAAATCTTATACTTTCTTCACAAAAAGCGTTTGAACACAATATGACAATAATTGTAATTTTTCTGTATAACCGTTCACTTTAATGTGTTTTACTAAGAGTACCTTTTTTACGCAAAATTGATTGTTGTTTAATATTCTTGAACTCTGTTGCAAATAAATTCAAATTCAAAAAAGTTTTGAATGAAAGTATGTAATGATATACCTGTAACTGGCGCCCTCTATAATGTACACAACTCTAATTATGTTTTTCGGATTAACAAAAATATGTAGAGCGATTTTCATTCCAATAGCCATAGTACTTTTCATGTAAACCAAAAAAAAATTGAATATTAACACCCTATATCTCAGAAATGGCGGGTATTTGAACAATCGCTTATTAAGTAAACTATACTTATTTCTCGATAATCTATTACCTATATTGCTTTGTCACCATAGTTCTGAAATACCATGTATAATTTGTGACATAAGAATCCTCATTACGAGGGATATTTATTTACTTATTACTTTTGACAGAAACATTAGGTTATCTACTATTTTTTCTTTTAAATTTTAGTGAAATGGGAGATATAAGATTAGATAACTTTAGTAATACAGATGATGTCGCTAAGCTCCAGAAGAACCTGTTACAGGATTCTGACAAAGAAAGTGTAGGGAGTTTTGGGGAAGAAGTAGAAGATTAGCCGGATATCGCAACTGCAAGGCAGGAGGATTCCAAAGAGAAACAAGCGAATCTGGTGATTGCAGAATATTTTCTTGGGAAAGATAAAATAACAACTTGGAACAAAAAGAAACCAACACCTAGAAGAAGAGGCAAGGAGAATATTTTGTTACATTTACCAGGAGTGAAAAATTTGGCAGTTGGACTAAAAGGAGTGTTAGATACCTGAAATGCTGGTTTGATGATAACACGTTTGATATAACTGTAAACTACAAAAATCAGTATGTGGTTAAAATAAAAGACAATTACGGGGGACAAGGAGATACTGCACTTACAGACGCTTCTGAAATAAAGGCGTTTGTCGCCCTTTTATAGTTAACTGGTGTCTATAGAGCAAACAGATTACATTTTGAGTAATTATGGGCATCCGATGGAGATAGAATCCAGAGATTTAGACTTACAATGTACTTGAGCAGAATTAAATTTTTAATGCGATGTGTTCGTTTTGATGACTTCGAAACGAGGGACGACAGGAGAAAAACGGATAACTAACCTTTACGTGCTATATTTGAAGCTTTTAGCGATAATTGTAAGGCATGCTATTCGCCTGGTGAAAACTTGACCATTGATGGGAAACTACACGCATTTAGAGAAAGATGTAAATTCCGACAATATATACTATCTAATACGTCCAAATATGACTTAGTTAACGCTTAACTATTCTATATATTGCGATGATACGTTTAGGGTGCCAATCATGATTGTAAATTAAAGCAAGGTTGATAATAAGTATAATAGGGAGCATGGGATTGTTTCTGGTATATTAATTTGAGCATGGGTGTATTAAAATAGAATTTACGAAGTTATGATAAGGAATAATATGAGTACATAGGTGATTACTGATTATGCATCGTAGTGTAGGCTATATAAAGTTAAATTAATAGGTACATTATGTTTATCAAAGTTATACAAGAAAATTTTCATATTTCAAGTTTCCGAGCAGCTTTGGAGAGCATACGTGTAGTGTTATCACTAATAATATTCATGATATCCATGCATGGAAAGAAACTGGTTTGGTAACATGATCTGCTTCAATTATAAGAATCAGAAACCAATTTCTATTAGTTATGATGTGTAGGAGGTAGATTTATAGACAAAATCAGTAAAATTGACAATGTTAGATAATATTTATTGAATTTACAAAGAAGGGTATAAATATATTGAACAATAAGTGCTAAACAAACTTACCTAGTGTTATAAAAACAAAGCTATATAACCTAGAGTAACATTTCGATGCAAAATGTAAGAATGTGGCTGTAAAACAGTTTCGACAGCCTGAGGTCGGGAAATGAATAAGTAATTGTCACATGGAGACTTAAATTTAGTATGAACTTATGTACTTGAGTTGCAGATTTCATCTATGAGCTTAGTTTTCCCCTAGAAAGTAGAATAAATTAGTTATAAGGAAATTTTAGTGGAACAAAATGTTGAAAACATGAACATTTTTAATAAAATGTTAAGTGTTTGACAAAGTACCGCAAATGAGGTGTCATTTTAAAGAAAATTTTGTTCAGAATTTAATGGGACTAATAGTTTTAAGATATTTATTAGTATAAGAAAGTTATCGCAAAACATTTATTACATTGTAATCAACTAATCAGAAGAAAGCATCTGTAAATGTTTGTATTGTAATATAACCAATGGAAAATGTTAAACTTAAAAAAAATGACTATTAGCAAATTTCTTCTTCATTCTGTGCTAAAACTTCAAAGCAAGAGCATGTCCATTTGAGTACAGTTAAATAAAATATAGTTGTTTACCTAACCAAAAATCTACCTGCGAACAAAACATGCTCATGTAAAATTAAATTAAATAAAAAAATGTATTGAATGAAATGTAAACGATTATACTGAATATTTGTGCTGGTTACATGTACGAACGCAAATAAAAATAAGTGCCCATATTGGAAGAATGAAACTTACATGATTTGAAACAAGTACGAGCGTTGCTGCTGGCCGGTACACATCTAGGGACATCAATGGTATTAGCATATGGTGTATAGGGCTTGTTACGGTCGAAAATGGAACTAAAACGTCAGGTAACAGATAATTAGAGTGCGCCGGGCTAGCTCGGTGGGACAGAGGGCGCGGGCGTGTTTATGAATTTAAAAATACTGAAGGTGGTTAGTCGTATTGTCGAAAGTCGCAAATAATGGTACGTCGTAATTAGAATAAAGTCAAGTAAAAGGGCGCCAGACTGTTATTAAAACGAAATCGGTAAGAATGCACCTGGGCACACCTAGATAAATCACCTTTAACAGTCAAAAGATCTCACTTGCCTTACATTGGCTACCTCAGGTGCGCGTCGGAGATGCTTCGAAACTTTAGCTCTAGAACAAATCTTAAAAATATCCACACGCTCAAATACTAAAATAGCATGGGCGCAAATCAGCTGTTGGGTTTCAATGACTTCTTTAACTTTAAATTTCGTTACGTTACCCCCAACGCTCGCGTACAAAATAATTCAAACACAATAAAAAAAAAAATAATTGACGTTAAAAGTTTCGCTTAAATCTTATTAACTCAAATTCAAGTACTACTCATCCCCAAAGCTCTGTCATTAATTGAACTCCAAACTAAAATAATAAGATATAAACTAGGTAAGCGTCATTTAATATTCCTCTAATCGGTTACGTTGAACAATACAAAATATTTAATAGAACTAAAAAAAAACTGTGTGATCCTGAATGCTTCAATTGTAGGAAATTACCAATGGTAATATATAATATATATATATATATATATATATATATATATATATATATATATATATATATATATATATATATCCAAAAGCACATAAATACATAGATTTATTTACAATGGTTTCGGTTTGATTTAAAATATCAAATACTAGAAAAGGGAACATAAAATGGTCAACCTTG
Organism: Vesta saturnalis; assembly: GCA_036346205.1. Taxonomy (NCBI): domain Eukaryota; kingdom Metazoa; phylum Arthropoda; class Insecta; order Coleoptera; family Lampyridae; genus Vesta; species Vesta saturnalis. The sequence goes on along the minus strand of JARFJB010001938.1, from coordinate 1,148,234 downwards.
TAAGCTTACCAAGTGGCATTTGATTTTAAACTACGGAAATAGAATTATATAACCATGAATAATTTTGAGAACAATACGTAACCAATTGGTCACTAAAAATCAATTTTACCATACGAAATGTTCATATAAATAAATTTTCAGTACATTTAGTTAAATAATAGAAGAAGCAAAATACCAAAAATATCGTAAATAAAAGCAGTTCGTCAACCTTTTACTGAGATTAACCTGAGATCATCAGTTACTGTAAAAATAACATAAAAAGAGATCGACTGCGTTTATTCGCTTGTGAACCAAGTTTACAAACAAAGTTTTGATGAAGCATTCACAATAACGTACAATATTGCGTTACCTTCTTCACCGGTCAGCGACCAAAACAACGAGAACGGCTCCAGGATACCAGTGGAATGTCCTCTATCGGAAAACCAATACGACAATTTCCCAGTCTTAGTTTCCATAGCGATACGTTTATCTTAATTGGTCAGGACGTTATATCGTTTATGTGCACAAGACGAGTATCTTTTGCACACAAGATATTTACACACTTTATTGTTCAATTAAATCGGTAGCTATATTTATAAGTCTGTTGAATTATTAAAATAGAAAAAAAAGGTCTATTTACAAATTATTTACCTCCACTAATATGCACTTAAATAAATATTTATAAATGGACCCCACGGTCCATAACTTCAAAATAAATAACCAGGAGGGATGAACGTCTACACAAATATCCACAAAATAGGTTCTTTTAGATCTCTTACTCGCAAAAGTCAGATCGAGAATCCCCGCGAAATTAACTGCCCAAAAAAAGCTTCTTCCCCTCTACAAAATATTGCACCATATTTCTCAACAACATGATAACATTGCTGACGCTACTACGTGCACGGCTCAAGTGCAAATTGTCATCCACAAGCTTATTCCTTAAACGATAATGATAATCATTTATACACTAATGGACTGAGATACTATAGTTCGGCAGAAAAAGGGCGTCAATTACTAAGAGCGATAAGTGAAATTAACATCAACAGTCCCTGCTTAAACAAGCAAACCGAGGAGTGATCTCATCCTACAATCAAAATGCGAACTTTTCTTATCTACAACTACATTTTATTTTAACGAAACCTTGTATAAAAATTTACAGAAAAACTAATTTAGATTTAACTTGAAAATTTCCTATTTCCAATTAATTAATCCACCAAAATATATAGTTGCCAATTTCAGAAATCAAATCTGAATTGCATTACGAAAAGTTTAATTCGAAAACCATTACAACTTAGAAAATCAAACAATCTATTGTTACCTTCACTTGTACATTGATGAACACAAGAAAAAACAAGTTTCGTTATTGTAGATTGAGTCACCAGCAAAAAAAAAGAATTAAAAAAAACGTACATATATACAGGGTGTTCAAATACACATAACAGGCTTCCAGTCATGGGTTATCCAAACAATAGTCATGGAAGAAGATGCTAAACGATAAGTAGATTTCAAGTTTTAGGGTTAGGTTATGTTTTATATTTTTGTTTGTGTGTCAAGAATTTTAAGCAGAGTCTGTGTCCAAACGAGATTAATTAATTTAATGCAACACATAATTACAGGTACGGGGTGCATATCGGAAGTCAGTTTCAATTTCAAAATCAACAATACTAAAATTATTAAATTGCTCATTAATAATAATATTTATTATAGCTAAAATAATAAAATGATATGCTTAAGCAAAGGCTTACTTAATACACGTAGTAAATACTAATTTCCTGAACCCTATCCCCTGTAGATCATTATTATTTAAAAAAAAAATATTTTCGCAGTATATAACCCGGAGATATACGCAGGAAAGCAGCCTGATGGTCCCTATAAGCAAAGTAACAAATCAATAGATGCTGTAAAACGTCTAGCATTGCCTGTACTAAGGATAGGACGTAACATCACTGCGGATAATTGATTTTCTGACATAAACCGTGTTAGTGAATTACAAAAAGAGGGAATCTCTTTTCTTGGTACTCTGAAAAAGAACAAGGCCCAGATACCACCAGACTTTTTCAATACCAGATGACGACCAATAATGCCTTTTCGCATTCAAGTATACTTGCACCTTGGTATCGTACGTTCCGAAACAAAAATAAACGTAATCCTTGTGTCAAGTCTGCACAACGACGATTCTCTCGACCTCGCTACAGGTGACAAAATGAAACCGGAAATTTTAACTTTTTATGTCACAAAATGCGTAGTAGCATTGTGGATAAGATGTGTGGTACATATAATGTAGCGCGCAATTCCAATCGATGGCCCATGGTAATTTTCTTTTCAATGCTGAACATGGCTGGTATAAATAAGTGCACGAATAATCTATATTGGTAATGAACATCCTCCAATTCCTAGAAGAAAGTTCTTGCGTACCCTTGCGAATGAGCTTACAAATGAACTTTTGCAACATAGAGGTATCCTAACAAGAGGAATACCTTTGGATCTGCAAAGAAGCTTAGAAAGATTCAAGCCGCAAATGGAAGAAGTGCCTGATAATCCGCAAAGTGGAGCTTCAGTCAAAAGAAACCGGTGTAGTATCTGCTATGCAAATAAAATAACAGGGTTTAGTAAATATACATATTATAGTTGTAAACAAGTTTTATGCCTTCAGTGTTGTAAAATGACATGCGAAAAGTGGGCAAATTCAGAGAATACAAAAAATTAGGAGAAAACTGTACAAGTATCCCCCAAACACATTGCGACCTCTGATGTGTAGGACTTGATTACGACCGTTCAAATGTTAAATTCAGAATAACAAGTGGTTTGAGTTTTACTGAGATCGCATATTGTAAGTTAAATTGCTTGAACATTTCAAAAACAATGATGATTGAGACGTTATATCAAATAAAAAATTTGGTGTTGTTGATTATTGTATTACAAAGGTAATACTGTTGTACCTCAGTGAGGTACAAACTTATAAAACTTACGGTAATTTAGAACTCATTGATTTTCAGGTGAGGGAAGCAGAGATTTATCCGTACATAGAATCACTATTAGCATTTGTTTTATTGTTGGAACGCCACGCAATTTATACGTTTGCTCATTAAAACACAACGAAAATTGAGAAATTTGTATCTTAAAGCATAATAAGTAATCTGAATAAACACTAAACAACTGTATTTATATGTATGTTTAGTAAAGCAAAATGATTGATTAATGTCAGCATAAAATAACTAAAACGATACTTCGCGTAGAACCTTACGATCTTAAAATTACTAAATTAAACACTGTACACCCTTATAATCCATATATGTAATAGAACTATATGGACAACCGCGTATTAAGTGTATGTGAAAATTTTCTTGCCACCAAAGAGAGATAGCCTATTCCTTACTAGGGAAAAGTAAAGTTGTGCGCATGATTCCAAGTTAAACTTCCTACTTTTTCTTAACCTCCAATTTTTAAATTTAAATTGAAACTAACCTATAAATTTATTCTTTACATTAACAAATTTATATTTAAATATTAATTTTTAGCATAAGATTTGTCACTACTCATTGTTTTATAGTACTGCAGCGTCCTAATGTATAAATAAGTACACATTAAAAAAAAACTTTTTTAAAAAGGTTTTATTTCGAAATGTACTAAAATGAATTAAACACCCAGCCCCATGAGCTTGAAACTCAACTTGTCGCATATTTTTATTCATGGTTTTATGCCAAAGGCTAAAGTCCTAAATTTCAAGGACCTAGCTCTATAAACAAAAATGTCGACCATATTTGGCCGCAAAAAACACATATTCATGTATTATCAAGAATACACATATATACCAAGTTTCAGGTCAATTGGAGATTGGAAAGTTGTTGGAAATTCAATTATAAGATTTAATCCGGCAAAAGTGAGTTGAATAAGTGTTTAAACTAGTATTCTTATAAATGATTTTATATTATAAACCGAGACCCTTTTGTGGATCAATTAATCCCAATTATCGATAAAATCATTGTAAAAATTTCTTCCCAAATTAAAATGATTAATGTGATGCTTGTTTAAATTTCAGCTTTATTACAACAAATCCACTACAAAATGTGAAATACTAAAATATGTGAATCAATAAATGTATATTTAAAACTTAGAGGTTTTGCAATTTATCCTATAAGGGGTGGAAATTGATAATTTAAGTGGTTGGTAATTGAAATACCTATTTATTTGTCGTAAATATGAAGATATTTAAGGTAGTAAGATGTTCCATACAATTTTCAATTCTCTAGTACCTACAATTTTTTTTTTCACTCAAATGTGTAATGTTTGTGGTAGTAGGGCATATTAAATGCGGACTGAAAAGGTTAATAATAGGAAATGATAAATAATTAAATTTATGAAATATTTATTTATTGGTTTTGAAACAGAATTAATTTAGTGAACTTACTTCTAATATTTTTTTCTTTTTCTGATTTTCTTTTACCTTCATAATATAATCTTACATTTAAATAAGTGTGTATAATTAACTTAATAATGAGAAATTTATGGTTTTCCAAAGCATCTTGTATGTCTAAGTGCTCATCCATAACACGATTTCTAAATAAATCTATAATATTTAAATTTCTTATGACTAAGTTGCACAAAATGCTTTTACATTTCTTTGCAAAAATACATTGTTATAATATTGCCGAATTATTTTTTCTGATTCCGTACAAATTTTTGTAACATCTTTTGATGGCATTAAGAAGTTACCCATATCTCGCAACCTAATTAATATTGATGGGGAAACTATATTTTTACAATATAATAAGGTAGTACAAATTGAACAGTCAATTTTATTAATAACTTTCTTCACAACAAAGCCATTAATGTATACTACCACATCTTCTACATATGGATTTAATTTCCACATTGTTTGTATATAATCGTGGTCAAAAGATTCTGTGAAATCAATTCCAGAATTTTTGAAAAAATCTAAATTTGCAGCATTTTTAAGTTGTTTCCTATCAGAAGATATATTTAAAATTTCAATCCCATCTGCTAAAACATTCGCATTTTCAAATTGGGATATATCATGTTTTATTAATAAGCGTTTATAGGTCGACTCAAATTGTTTTGCATTAGGATTATTATTGTATCCTCCCCTGCTCCTAATTGTACTAAAAAATGTCTCCAAAAAGTCTTGTGATAATTTAAAAGTTAAAAGATATTGCATGTACGGTTGTATAACATTAAATAATTGAAATATGTTTGAGAGGTCTATTATGATCCCTATGAAACCAGTTTTTCTGGGCCCTTTTATTAATTGAATATCTTTTGTATCTTTTAATAATTCAATATATCGAATTAACCTTTCACATTCTGCCTTTAAAATATACATGGTTTCGTTATTTAGGACCATTTTATATGGCATTCTACAAAATTTACTTTTTACATTTAATATATCGAACACATTATTAAAATTTAAACAAAATTCTGCGGTGGCATCAGTGTTAAGCATGTCAGGGGAATATTTTAATTCTTTTAAAAAATTTAAAGCTTTAGAAGTGCTTCTACTTAACACTTGCACTGCTAACTTTACGTTCATTCTGTTATCATTGTAATAAATATGTTTGGTAGTTAATTTCGTCCCACAATGTAATCCCTCATGTTTTTGTATTGAATATAATTTTTCTATGTAATCCCAACAGATTAAATCACTTTTGTACTTTATCACACGTTTGTCTCCCAAGGTATTTCTAATCAGTTTGATCATATGACAAGCATCATAAAAAATAAAAATTTTTTCTTTTGTATAAGGATTATTAAACCAAGGTTTAAAATCATTGTTATAATTTAAACATGCTCCCATTTCTGTGCACATACTAATATTTACAGCTGCTCCATCAAATGTAACGGAGTACACTTTAGCTCCTGTTTCAGCTAACATCTCTAAACATTTAGAAAACAAGTTAGCTCTTTCGGTACCATCAAGGCCAGCAATTAAAAAATAACCTAACGGTATTTTCCAGTAGCTGTTCAATGATACTGCCATAAACACCCACACACTTTTTGCTAGAACTGTGTTATCTGCAACTTCAATATTAGAGGTGCCTAAATTAATGTGCCCGTAAAATTGTCCATTTGAAAACACAATTTGTTCCCTAATTGACATTTCGTCAATTACGATGTTTAATATTACAGGACTTTTTGCCGCAGAACATCGAATGGATTCAAATGCTTGCTTCGTAAAGCCTGGTTGTCCATTCATAACAGAATACCACTGTTTAATCGTACTTGGATGTGGCAGGAGATTTTTCCAAATTCTTCTGACATAGTTGTATGCTTTGGATGAGTAAAATTGTAGGGTCAAGGCAAAACTTCGTATATCTGGAGAATACTTCATATTTTTGCTTCTCATTAATATTGACTTAAATTGCTGAGGGATGGTGTTCTGAAAATAAAACATTATTTGTAAATTTATACGTTTTACTTCTCAAAGAGTGATCATTTTCTCTAAAGATAATAATGTATATTTACCAATAAATTATTGGCGGCATCATTTGATATAAGGTTTTTTTTTTGAAGATGAAGAATTACATCTTTCAGGAATTTAGTTTTTTCTTTAAATATCTATTTGATTCTTGAAGTCGCCTTATTTGCTTTTGTTTTCTAAATAATGTTACTTTAGCAAGATGAATAGCCCTTTTAGCTCTTCGAGGTGTACTCACATCAGGGCAACTTACTTCCGACATATATCTCGGTTCAAAGAACCGCCTTCTTTTCGGTGTCGATGGAGCTAAAAAAGGAGTAAAACAAGACTTACAAATATGTTCCATAAAATGATACAAAATATTAAATCAAAAAGGATTTATAATGTAAATATACAAACCATTTATTTCTGGGTTTTCATTCTCTGTTTCAATTTCCTGCGAGGTTTGTTTTTGAATATCTAAACTTCTTTCTGCGACTGTCATAGTCTGTGACATACTTGGTGCGGAAGCATCAAAAGTTAAAACACTGCCTAATGTTAGGCTTGGAAAAACATTTTTTTTTAAAGTCAAACGCCCTCCATGCTTTCTTGCATTTATGTCAATAAAATCATCAGAATTAAAATGACGAGAGCATAATCTTATATTAGACAAATTATCTAATTCATTTAAGTGACATGCTTGAAGCCATGCAGATTTAAGATTTCTGTCACTTGGAAATCTAGAAATACATTTTTAATACGTGAAACATTTTTAAAAAATCTACGGTATTACTTATGTAAAGATAGAGAGTTATCCACTTTACCACAAATATAGCAATACTTAATTGAAGGCATTTTCTAACCTAACCTAATAACACTAATACTAATTACTAAGAAGAGTCACTAAGTTTATAACGTTTATAATGCAGACACAAGATTTACGCGAAATATAGAATGAAATGTTTATAGTTTTTATATAAAAGGTAAGAAAAATTCAGAATATAATCATAAACAACTACAAACAAATAAGCGTATTTGGATATTTGCTACAAATAACTGTAAAACAAAACAGTACGCATGGAAACAAGCGTCCTTTTTTCTGCATTTGCGCATTAATTCTATTTTCTCCTTAAAAGATAGAAGCATACGTCTCAACGTCTGCACTCTAATGTTTGCAAGAGGCGTGAGCAATGAGTTGACCATATAGTTCTATTACATATATGTTATAATCTATATTTACTTAACCCTACACTGCCCAATTTTTTATTTTTATGAGAAAAATGTTTTATTGTGCATTAGGGTCACAGATTATAGGAAAAATAATGAAAAATTTTTCTGTAAATCTATCTTTATTTATTAGAAAAAACATGTTGTATCAGATCAGATACATTGGATCGTTACACTTATAAATTTTCAAGAGGACTTATGGAATTATGGAATTGCAGGAAACAGTTGTTATTCTTATTTATACAAAATGTAACTCACATTTCGAACATTTAATAAAAGAAAATGACTTGCAAGGCGGTAATTTGCATCTTTGTCGAGTTTGTTCGTATACCGGCCAATGGGCAAAAGAGTCTGTTCTGACTTCTTTGGGAGGAACATAGGCTGTAGTCGCAGATCTTCTCTTCTTTGCCTGAATCAAATTCTCAACTGCATTTGATGGTCGGCCTCTTTGTTAAACTCTGAAGAAGAACCTAGGTTGCATAAGCAATATGCAACTTCTGCACGAAACTCTGCTAACCGCATTATATTATTTTCATTGCGCTGTTGGCAACATTTTTGTATAATAATCAAGCATTTATTAGCGACATATCTACCATGTGGTAAAATAAGCGCATATACCATTTTTTAGTCCTTATTTGTATTTTGTATCTACCTATTAAGCTGTCTAATAAATCTACACCCCCCATATGCTTGTTATATTCCTTGATAACAAATGGGCACACTATATTAGTTGACCGTTTTTTTTGCGATCATATCGATTTATTTCGCTAATTGGTGTAGCTCCAGCAAAAGTGGAGAGCAACGTTACTATTTTGTTATCCCTCCAAGCGACATAAGAAATTTCGACACTATCTATTTCGCTTACATATTCTATGCTAGTTCCTCTTTTTTCATCGCATCATCCGTAGGTAACTTGCAATTTGGAATTATATTTCTCCTAATAGTACCTAATGAAAATATACCCATTTGTGCCAAGTGCACTACTAACGGCACAGATGTGTAATAATTGTCAAAATACACCTTATAATTTTGATTTCTTGGTACATTTCGACAGAGGCGGATAACTGTATTCGCGCTGGCACCCATATCTGGCTCATTAGGCATGCACTTATTTTCGGAACCTGTATATATTTCGAATTTGTACGAAAATCCATCTCCCCCACAAAGAACAAACAATTTGTAGCCCCATTTATGTGGTTTGGCTGGTAAATATTGCATCAAATGGTGTCTGGCTTTTGTAGCGCACATTTGTTCATCTACTGATAAATATTGTTGATTGAAACCTCGCATTCAACGCATCAATTACCGGTCGCAATTTGAATAACGTGTAATTTTCATGACTTCTATCTACAATATTGTTGTTGTCTGCAAAGTGAACAAATTTACGAATTCTTTCGAATTCATTTCTGCTCATGACTTTGTATTTGGTGACAACCAAGCGATGATGACCAGTAACTCCGCACATTCGGCATATGTATAAGTGATATATATATACAAATTCCCAAAAATTTCTTCAGGTGAGCAGATGTCGAATTCGGAAGGTTTATTTATATCAATTTGCGTTGAATATAGGTTAGACTGAAATGTAATTCTTTCGAATAAGTCATCATCAAAAAATATTTAAAAAACTTAAAGGACTTTGTAATTCTGTAAAATTATGAGGAAGTGAATTATCTCCCAAAAAATTATTTTTCTTCCGGCAAAACTAAATTCTTTTTTTCCAAACAAGTTTTGAATATTTCTCTTTCAATTTTTTGCTTCCTGTTTGGCGAAATTATCACTTGGAATCTCACCTACTTCCAAATCTCTTGTAACTTCTTCAACGTATTTTCATCTTGTTCCAGAACAATTCCATCCTCAAATTGATCGACATCGATTCTAAATCCAATTCTTCAGTTTCTCTATCATTATTCAAATTATCAATATCATCGTCAACGTCTTCGTCTGAATAATCGAGATCATCTTCACTTTCAGACAAGTTAGCGATGACCTCTTCGAGTTCTTTATATGTCAAAGATCTTTTATTATGAGACATTTTTCTGAAAAAAAAATAAATCATTAGGTACATACATAACTGTAATTAGTGAGTTACAAACAGATAAACTTGGTTTTACTGAATATCTAAGTTGTTCTGATATATTTTACAATAATCTAGTACTCTAGACAACTTAGTTTATGACCATCATAAGTCCAGTGTATCTGATCTGATACAACAGATTTTGATCGTCATAAAATAACATAAAAGAATATTTTTTTCTAATGAATATATGAATTAATAATAAAGCTTACCTTCAAGATTCGAATTATGTATTTTTTTGTATACAATTGTCATAATATCCACACTAATAACAAAAATTGTGATAGTCTATAACACGGGACTGACCACGAGGTGAACGCAACACGAAATAACCGCTTCTTTACGGCAGTAGCAGGTAGCCATAGAAAATAGCTCTTATGCACGTTTATAATAAAGGTGTAGCTGAACGGATACAGTAAGCGTTATGACGAAAGGCAAATTTGTGTTTACTAAAATATCGATTTTTATAGACGTATCAGATCTGCTACAACGGGCAGTGTAGGGTTAAAATTCAAAATGCAATATGATCAACACTGTATTCAATAATGAAACGTGTATTGACCTATGTCAACAAATTACAGTTGCGATACGTTACGAACTCAAATGTTTTTAGCTTAGGAGCTGAACTCAGCTGTTCCTTTTTAACCGTATCAAAATAACACTAACTCATTTGTTATTTACTTAAACTGCACTAAAAGGATACGTACTTACTTGTACAAAATAAATACAACTTCGTCTCAAAATGCAATTCAGTCGGAGAATTTTCATTTCCAATTTATAAGATAAACATGCGATAAGGGTGATTTCCATTTGTCAATAAGGTACAAATAAACAAACTGTAGATCATAAATGAAGGTAACGTAAGTTTCATAAGATAAACGTAAGGTACGATAGTTTTCATTTGTTAATAACGTACAAATAAACAAACTGTAGATCATAAATGAAGATAATTTTCATGTCTTCCACATACCAATAATGGAGAAACTACAAACGCAGGAAAACTAACAGCAAGCGGTAATGATACGAAGGTATCCCTATTTATGTTCGGGAAGATGACAATGAGTCATTTCATCTCAAATCGTTCAGGCAAATAGGTAAGCGAAATTTTTTTTACAGCTTCTCTGTCATAATCGATGAGACACGTATTTTCTTATTTAGCTTAAATTTCAGTTGGTTCGTCGTGAGGAATTTTTGAAGAATTGATTGAAAACTCGGTATTGCTCTATTAGTACGTATGTAACGTTTTCCTGAAAATGCAATAACTTTGCGAAAAATTGACCGATTCTTATGTTTATTGGTGTGCTTGCAGGTAAAGAGTTTCTCTAACACAAAAAAATTTTGTGTTGTGAAGCTAAAATGCAATTTTTCCATTAAAACTATGCTTGAACGTAACTTTATGGGTTCTTTTTTGCACAAAAATGTTTGTAAATATATGATCATACTATAGAACAATCACAAAAGTATGAAATTGTGTTACGCTAAAAAAATTTAGTGATATGAATAGTTGAAACAACGTGGTAACATGAAATAACAGTAATCTATATTGTACATTATATGTACATCTAATTTTGCATATATTTTATTATATCTATATTTTATTTTACAAACGCCAGTCATGCTGGCATGGTCTGGCAATATGCACTTCATTTTTATCATCGGATCTTTGGGACCTCTAAACATGAGTTTCTCTTATTCCCGGAATCGCTACAACATTGTTCCACTGGGCCTTTTTGGATGTTCGAATCTTTTGTAACTCATTAGCGTCGAGAAGTTTAATACACATATTTGGAGTATCGCTTTGTGCAATATTAGGAACGTTTCCGTATTCTGGATGCTATTGACGAGCTTAGTCGACAAATTATACTTCGTTGCTATGTGCGTCACAAGACCACCGATGCCGTTGCAAGCCCCTTTCCCATGTCCTGTTGCAGAAAAAATCCACTTCTTCTCATGTGGCGAATTTTCATCTCGTGGAATTGAAATCTATTTTTGAAGTGACTTGCTGCACCACCAGAAATGATCACTTCACATGTTATTTCTACTCTGGGATGTTTGGACTTTGTCTTATTTAATATGGTTTGTAGCGTTTAAAGCATGGGCGAGTGGTGTTCCCTACCATCGCACACAAGTGCATAGCTGAAAGTCGTTTAATTGAAGTAACATATGGCAGTAAATATCGGAACTTCCTGGCCCAAGACGCGAATGTGATTTCACCATCTTCATTTTCTTGTGTGCATCCGAGAAATTGAAGATTGATCCCTGACGCTCCCGGGCATGTCTTGCATTAACAAAAAATGCACTTATGGACTCAGAACAAACGATGGCTAATAACAGCTTGCTTCGAATTTCTGAGTCATCCTTGATCTCTTGGAATGTTTGAAGATTTATGACCGCCTTTATTAATAAATCAAAGTTGGAGCAGTAAATACATAAACAAACCCCTTGAGTTGGGCAAGAAAGAACCCATTTTGGTTTGAGACTATACAATTTAGTGAGTCCCAATGTTAAGTCTGGATTAGTTTCCTTGAACATTTGGTAGCTTTCTTTTATGGTCCGGGTCATGAATCTTTTTACCTTTTTAACGGAAACTCCGTTCTCAGTTATAGTTCTTACGCCTTTTTTGTTTGGACTTTGTCGGGAGCAATTCAAGTCATCATTAAGAAAATATTCCATAGCTACGTTCAATGTACTTTCAGAAACTGGATGACCAGAAGGAATATCCGGTGTCACGTAATGCCCTTTTTGTAATGAAACGATTCTTGCTTGAGTAATTATGTAATTTGTGATCATAGGAAATTTGAACATAATGTCCTCTTTAGATAAAGTATGGATTGGGGCTGCCGTGAGAAGACGAATTTTTTCGGAAGGAGTTTTCCAATTCTCCAGCGATGCTTTGAAGGCACATGTATTAAACTCTACTAATATTGTAGGCAATTGCTCTTGAGATAACATTGTGAACAATTCGCCTCTCGATGGAGACAGAGATTTAAGAGAAGAATTGCCTGAAAACGAAACCGATTTTTCCGTCGATACCATAAATAACGATGCGAACGAATTGTAGCAGTAATCGCAAACTTCGTCACAAGAATGTAGAACATGATCGGGAAACAACGGTTGCAAAAGAGCGGCCAAACAATCAAGCAGTTGAACTTTTCTTTTCGGGGTTTCATAAGCGGCTTTTTTATGGCGTCTTTTAAAATCCAGACATTTTTTCTTTTTAGGAAATCATTCCATTCTGCTTCAAGCGTTGTGAAAACAGTCTAAAAAGACGAGAAAAACCTTAGTTATAAATACAGTACATCACACAACAAGTAACTAAAAGCAGACTTTTTCAAAAAGAAAATGTTGATGTTAGGTAAGAGGGGGTGACACTTTGTAGCTTCAAAAAGTGTATTTTTCAAAATTTTCAAAATACTTTTTAAACACTGTAGATATTAATTTTATTACCTCAAATAATAAATTTACAAATAAGTGGGTTGCAGATGTTTTAAAGTGAGCAAGTAACAGTATTCAGGACCAAATTAATAACTTTGGACTTATTTTTTTTATAAACTATTTACTGGGTTGACAGCCTAAAGAGTACATTCTGTATTTAAGTCCTTTGATTCCTTCTTTTTAAGTTAAAAAAGGCCTGTTTAAGGTGAAACTCGGAGACTCCATCTTGCCAACACAGAAATCCATTTTCTAGCATACCCATAAATGTAACTAGTTACAATATTTTCAATGAAATGTTTTAAAAAATTATGTCAAAAGATATCTTTCTATATTACAATATAAAATTAATTTTGAAACTTCATTTTATTTTTCTAAAATAGACCTTGATTTATTGAAGAATAAAAATTATATTGATTACACTAGTTTTGACGAGATAACAGCAAGCAAAATTGGAAAAAAAAGCAAAAAATGCTGGAAAAATGGCATTTTAACTTCAAAAAATCATTAATCCCAAACAACGAATTTCGGCTAATAGAGACTGCTACTGAATGTTATTTACATATAGTAGTAATTACAAAATATTATTGAAGAAAATAAAAAATGATGCAATGACAAAATTGTTTACTCAATTTTTTTTTTATGTTCTTGTTAAAATTACGATTACAAAAAATTCAAATTTTTTTTCTGTTAGAGAAACTCTTTACCTACAAGCACGCCGACAAACATAAGAATCGGTCAATTTTTCGCAAAGTTATTGCATTTTTAGGATAACTTTACATACGTGCAAATAGAGCAAAACCGAGTTTTCAATCAATTTTTCAAAAATTCCTCACAACGAACCAACTGAAATTTAAGCGAAATAAAAAAATACGTGTCCCATCCATTATGATAGAGATGCTGTAAAAACAATTTCGCGCGAAAAAAAGACCTTACCCTAATTCCTGGATGATTTGAGATTAAATGACCCCAATGCATTATCATGCGCCATTTCATGCATTTTTACTACAATGATACAGAAGTTTGTCCATACATACCTTACAAAAGGAAAACAAGACTTAAAAAAATAACGCCTGAACAGCAGGAAAATGAGTTAAGTGTCAAAGCGTGTTAGGTGTGCACCAAACGAAGACCATAACATACTATATACAGAGGTACTCGTAATTATTTAGGCTAAAGTGAAAATATCGAGATATAAAAAATGTAATTATTGAACGAAAAAAGAAATGCTTAAAGATACTAATGTAATGTAAATATATTTATCAGTAATAATGCAAATTTCGAAACTTAAATTAAAATAAAAATAGACAAGAGTTGAATACAAATTAAGGTAACAGTAGCCAAGAATTAGTACGTTACAACGTATAAATTATTAATATGATAACGCAAAGTTTCACGATCGTCATTCACAATTAAGATAATCACCTTTAGGTTGTAATGACGTAATAGTTTTTTTCCAAATTTAAACGTGTTGAACAATCACAGTTGCAGTCGTCAGTAAACGACGACAGTTTTAAAAGAAGTAGAGTGTCATTTTTTAGGTAATATTTGTCTTAGTAAAACTTAGTAAAACTAATCTTTACTAAAACAGAAATACGTTCCATAGTTGGCTTTCAAATACGTGTACCCTAACTATTATAGCAGACTATATTCGATTTTCCGTCTAAATTCGTTTTCTTTTAATTATATTAAAGGTATAGTGAATTAAGCTTTCGGTATCTAAAATTCTCTTTTAATATTAACAATTTTTTGTAAAATGCGGAAAAATGACAAATGGAGGAAGAATAAAATAATTACAAGTATTTAACGATCAACTATTTTCTCGAAAATAGTCGATGCGATTTAATCGCTACAGGGAAGTTATTTTATTATATTACGGCATGAAATAGTTGTTGCAGTCCATACATTGTTTGTGATAAAGAGTTTTTTGACATTTTCGAAAATTAATCCAAAAGGCATTGTTATAAGTCCAATCCGCACTAGTCTCCACGCAAGATTATTAAAATATACGGGTTGCCGATTAAACTCGGCGAAGAACGTCGTAGGTTTCATGAAGATGTACGTTACCTCAACTATTACGTCATAATTCACAATTACATTATACTAAAACCAAAAATCGGTTATTTAAGTCATAAGGTAGCACTTCAATGTTTTGGTAACAGATTTTAAGCTGAATGATCGCAGAAAACAGGATAATTTCCCATTCGGTAAGTTGCACAATATTAAACAACACATTCGTAGCACACGCTTTAAATTTCAAAAATAATACAAATTGGTTAATGGTCAAGTGAATCTTCTATATGTAATGTTTGCATCAATAATTTTGTGAAATGGAATCACTGAAACTCGCCTTGGTATTCTGCATAAATGCTCACGGTTTGTGAATGTACAGTAGCATTTACAGATGTTCATATATGTGACGTCAGATTTAATTATTTACCTTTTATATTAAATAACCTTTGTTTGAAGTTACTTAATATACATATTTATCGTAATAATCCCAAAAGCACTAAGGAATTTATTGAGATTTTCCATTTTTCAATGTAAGTATATAGTTTAGTAGATATATATATATATATATATATATATATATATATATATATATATATATATATATATATATATATATATTTATATTTCAATTGACGTATATTATTAATAATAATAATAAGTATATTGGTTTAATCGTCAAACAAAAGAGAATAATTATTGTATAAAATTGCCTATATTTCAATTTCGGGTGAAATTATCTTCGGGGCAGATTTTTTAAAAATTATTTTTGAATTGGAGTAGTTTAATAACGGTAAAAGAAAATAACAAATTTGATAACACAATGTACCTTAAAATTTTTCTAAAATAAAATTATAGCTATTGGGTACATCTTTTTTATTATTGCAAACATAATTACTATTACTTTTAATATGCAACATTTCTAATAAAAGTCTTTTTTTTTTTTATTTTTTTCTACGTCTAAAATTATGGTTTTGTTATATTTAAAATTATGCTTCGAATTTACCATATGTTATGCCAAATCAGTACTTTTTGGTTTGATTCTCACATCAGGTTTATGTTGTATTATTCGATTTTTTAATGTTTGTAGTGAAGTTCCAGTGTAAGAAATGAAACAATTCATACAAGGAATTTGATAAATTGTATTTGTAGTTAATTCTTTTTCAATATTAATTTTTAATTTAGAAAATAAACATATGCCTTTACTGTGTCGTATAAAAGCTGGTCTTAAATTAAATTTTGAAAGTGATTTGAATACCCAAGGTTTTTTATTTTTATATGGTATTGGTGTATAAATAATTTTGTTATTATTAATTGGAGTGATTTTCGAACTATTGTAAAAAGAATTGACCTGTTTTTTTTTATATTTCAAATTAAAGATTTCGGATAATTATTGTTTATTGATGCCGAAATAATTTTTTGTAAGTTAGTTTGTCTAAATGTTGGGTTTGAAATATTAAGCATTTGTATATAATATTTGCAATAATATTACATTTAATTTTATGCGGATTATTTGAATGAAAATTTAAATAGCGCCTGCGATGTGTACTTTTTTGGAACCAATCGAAAGACAATTATTGTTTCTAATAATGTTTGCGTCTAAGAACGAAGTCGTGTTATTTTCAATTTAAATCAAATGTAATATTACTGCAAATAGTATATAGAAATGCTTAAATATTTCAGACCGAAAATTTAGACAAACTAACATACATACATAATTATTTCGTCATTTATAAACAATAATTATCCTAAATTTTTAGTTTTAAATATTATAAAAAAACAGGTCAATTCTTTTTACAATAATCCAAAAATTACTCCAATTAATAATGACGAAATTATTTGTACACCAATCCCATATAAAAATAAAAAATCTTTGGTATTCAAATCTCTTTCGAAATTTAATTTAAAACCAGCTTTTATACAACAAAATAAGGCATATATTTATTTTCCAAATTAAAAAGTAATATTGAAAAAGAATTAACTAAAAATACAATTTATCAAATTCCTTGTATGAATTTCATCAAACCAAAAAGTACTGCTTTGGCACAGCATATTCTAAATTCGAAGCATAATTTTAAATATAATGAAACTATAATTTTAGACGTAGAAAACAATAACAGGAAAAGACTTTTATTAGAAATGCTGCATTTTAAAATTTATAGTAATAATTTATTATAAGTTTTGTTATGAACGAATAAGTTCAAAGGTAAATATGTAATTAAAAATTATTATTAATTTTATTAAATACATAAATAAAAAGTATACCTCGAGTAGGATTTGAACCTACGACCTGTACTTTGCTAGAGTACCGGGCTAACCAACTGCGCCATCAAGGTTCAAGCCCCAATCGATGTAAATTTTGTATTTATGTATGTAGAACTGATGTAAATTCCAAATATAATGAGATTACAATCAAATTACTTATATTAGTGGAATGTGAGCCTGCAATATCGCAAAGATTCACACATACCAAAACAACTTGACTAATACTAAATTATTATAAGTTTTTAAAAATTATTATTAATTTTATTAAATACTAAATAAAAAGTATACCTCGAGTAGGATTTGAACCTACGACCTGTACTTAGCAAAATACAGGTAGTAGGTTCAAATCCTACTCGAGGTAAACTTTTTATTTATGTATTTAATAAAATTAATAATAATTATTAATAGTAATAATGTTTTCAATAATAAAAAGTTCAGAAGATGTACCCAATAGTTATAATGTTATTTTAGAAAAATTTTAGGTTACGTTGTGTTATCAAATTTGTTATTTTCTTTTACTGTCATTAAAATGATTGTCAAAAATAATTAAAACAAAAAATCTTCCCAGAAGATAATTTTCCTCATTCCTAGTACATTCGTGATTAAAATTCGATACTATCGATTAAATGATTTAGATGTATAAAAATTCTGACAATTTAGTTGTAAAATTCTCAGTCGCCATATTGGTAACTTAAAGAAAATAGTGAAATCTTTCCCGACAAAATAGTTTAGATCGTCATATTCATTCAACATTATACTGGAAGAATCATTAAACTTTTTACATCACTTCCGCAAATGGGCTTTAAGCAATCGCTTGGGTTAGTCGCCTTTTCAATAATTAGATAATTACTTTAGAACACTTGCTTTGGAGATTGAATAAATGGACTTAGTTAAAATTACGGAGATCCTAGCACACGACGATATCGATTGTTTTGCTGCTGTTTTAAAATTTTAACGTTAACGCGTGACAATTAATTTCGTTGAATATTATTTATAGGTTTGATGAAGTCTATTCAACGTAAACGATTCAATTAATATCTTCAGTAAGCTTAAAAGCTACTGCATTGCGATTGTTTATTATTTATTGTACCAATTGAATTCTGTAGACTCATTTATGGGTTAATTTTGTACTCTACAGTGGTATAAAACGTTGCAGCTACTCATAACTAGATTTACGTGTAAATATTTGCCTATATTGATGCTATTTCGACTAATTTTATCGATTTTTGTCCAATCGTATGATAACGAAATGGTGATAAACTCACTAACGGCTACGACTTTCTCTACTGAATCGGTAACCTCCTTTTATAGCAACACAGAATTTTGTATGCGTGGGTGGGCGTGTGCGAGGGTGCGTAGGTGTGTGGATGCGTGTGTGGGTGAGTGCGTGAGTGTGCCTGTTCCTGTACGTCTGCTCGTGCGTGTGCAGTGTGCGTGTGCGTGTGCGTGCGTGCGTTGTGTATGTTTGGTTGTATGGTAGTATCCGCGATAACTCCAGAAAGAAAACACCTACGTACTTAATATTTTGTATGTGAGCTTGTTTTCGTTTCTCCTGGAGCTGATTATATATTGGGAGAACTTCAATGGCGTAGAGGGGGTTAATTAAGAGCTACTTTTGAATATTATCAATTATTTCTGATAGCTGTAAAAATACCAATTTATAGACCTTAATCAGATAGATTAACTATTTTCTATGCAATTTTTTGAAACGACCCGTAATTTGGCGCTAAAAAACTCCTTGCGTAGAATTTAAGTGCTAGTTCAGTTTTTTTCAATATCTGAATAGTGAATAATTTTATACGAAAATGTATAGACATATTTTTTAAAGAAAATTAAATTTTTTAATGTAAATCGAAATAAATGTAAAATTAAAGCAAGTTTGAGTGAAAATTCTTAAGCTGTATTATTTATATTTTTATGGGAGTGAGCGGCTTTGGAATGTTTTTTAAGTTTCCATCTAGATGTTTGATAACCTCTATCTGACATGAAGTTTTAAACGTCTCTTTAACATAGATTATTGTTCTTGTTTTTACAATGTCGCTTATCTTCGTAATGAACTTATTATAATAGAGGTTGCATAATTATTCTAAAAAAATTGTTATTAAAATTACGTCATTTTTTTAAATTTCCATTTTGTGGGTTGGAAGATCATGTATTGTTTCACACCTGATATTTTTAGAATAATTGTGCAACCTTTTTTTAATACGTTCATTCAGGACCCTAACTCCGTTCCTTTCGATCCTATCCTGACCACACCCATCCTTAATCCCACCATGCATGTATACGTAATGTATATGTATATGTATATGTATGTATGTATGCTGCGAATCCATGATTGTGGCTGTAGGAGTCCGGAAAGCTCGCGCCCTCCCCGTTGGGGAGGGAATGAAATTTCAACTTTATAGGTTGGAAGATCATGCCTTGTTTCACAGCAGATATTTTTAGAATAATTATGAAACCCTTTTTAACACGCTCATTTAGAACCCTAACTCCGTTCCTTCCGATCCTATCCTGACCACACCCATCCTTAATCCCACCATGCATATATACGTAATGTATGTATGTCTGCTGCGAATCCATGATTGTGGCTGAAGGAGCTCGGAAAGCTCGAGCAGTCCGCCCTCCCCCTTGGGGAGTGAATGAAATTTCCACTTTGTAGGTTGGAAGATTATGTCTTGTTTCACAGCAGATATTTTTAGAATAATTATCCAACCTTTTTTAATACGTTCATTCAGAACCCTAACTCCGTTCCTTTCGATCCTGTTCTGACCACACCAATCCTTAATCCCACCATGCATATATACGTAATGTATGTATGTATGCTGCGAATCCATGATTGTGGCTGAAGGAGCTCGGAAAGCTCGAGCCCGCCCTCCCTCTTGGAGAGGGAATGAAATACAAGACCTCCTCTCTATCTTCTAATACGTTCATAACGAAAATAGACAACATTGTAACGTTTTTAAAGCTTCATGTCAGTTAGAGGTTAATAGATATTTAGATGTCAACTTAAACAAAATTCCAAAGCTGCCCGCTTCTATAAAATAACGGCAGTTAAGCATTTGCATTGTCATTTAAATAATTTGTATACCTATGTTGATTTATATTAAGTAACTTTATAAACAATAGTTATGTAAAATGACAGTTTTCTTATATACTTACACATTTTCTTATAAAATTAAATGTTACTCAAGTATTGAAAGAAATTTGAACCAACACTTAAATTGTATTTTTAGAGTTTGTTGCCGTTAAATTAGGCGTCGCATCAAAATATTGCATACCACATAACTAACACAGCCCAACACATATTTTGGTGCAGGGGTTTTTGTAACTGTTTTTATGTAATGTTTGGGTGCAGAATCCAAAACTGCCGTCAGATTTTTTCTATCAGATCTAGTTTTTGAGATATGCTATATTGACCTTTTTTTAAGAAAGAAATCATCTTATTTTTTAACTCTTATACATTTTACATTATTACTATTATATTCTCGAACTGCCGGTTAAAAAAACACAAACAATAAAAAGTAAGGTATTTATTTCATGAAATAAATAAATATATATTTACATATCACTTAAAAATTTTCTTTTATAGGACTTTTTAGCATGGTGTTTACCAGGAGAGTCTCACTGAAGACTCCAACAGTAGTCGGCCATCACGGGGCTACCCCATCTTCCTTGATATCGATCTTCCATAGTTTTAATGTCCTGATGGAATCTTTCCCGCTGCTCTTCACTCACATCCCCTAGGTTTTCTGGAAACCGATCTAAGTGGCTGTGGAGGTAGTGAACTTTTATGCTCATGTTACAACCGAGAGTATTAAAGTTCGAAAGCATATTTTCCACTAATTCTATATAATTCTTTGCCTTATGATTTCCAAGAAAATTTTGTACTACTTGAACAAATGAACACCAAGCGTTAGATTCAATCTCATTCATTGATGCCGTAAATTGTGGATCTTTAATAAGCTGCCTTATCTGAGGGCTATCGAATATTCCGGCTTTCAGTTTTTCCGTGCTAATCCCAGGAAATTTGTGTATCAAGTAGCCAAAACAAAGTCCATCTCGATTCACAAATTGCTTCATAAGCCCCAACTTGATATGCAAGGGTGGAAATATGATTTTCTCTCTCGCAACCAAAGGTTCGTTGTTTACGTTTTGCTTTCCTTGAATCATAACATTTCTTAAAGGCCAATTTCGGTTAACCCAGTGCTGATCCTTAGCTCTGCTCTCCCAAAGACATAAAAACAAGGATATTTTGTATATCCACTTTGCTGCCCAAGGAGGAAGTTTACCATTTTTAGGTCGACTAGTGATATTGCCTCATATTCCTCCTTCATGCTGGTAGAATGACCAATGGGTATTGAGCCATATTTATTACCATTATGTAAAAGCACACATTTCAAGCAGATACGAGGTAATATGGCGTACTGATTAGTTTTTGATAGGAGTATTGGAAAGTTGGGTTTTACACTAATGAATAAATAATACCAAATAACTCAAACTAGCTAAATAGACTCTAATGATCTAGGCATGAAATTTCACTTTTGTCCTTCAAAGATGTCATACTTTCATTATTTTTGCGTTTTATCAGAACTAAGATCAATTAGTCCGTATCTCGAAAACTAGAGCTGCTACAAAAAAAAAAGCCAGGTATTTTTGGAATCAGCACATCAAAAATATCCAAAATCAGTTCTTAGTTTTCCGGCACCAAGAAAAAAAAATTATTTTGTTGGGCTGTGAATCGATATGTTTGAGGTGTGTATATTTATATCTTTGAAATATACAGCTGGTTCTAAAATATATGATAAATACCAAAAACTGCTTCTGACCGCCGCTGAATATCTCTCAAAATCCATTCAGCTACAGCAAAAATGAAAACAAGCTTAAATATGAAATTTTAAGTACGTATGCGTTGTCATTATGTAGTTATCGTGGATATATCCGCACACACGCACGCATGCACGCACGCTCGTAGGCACGCATTCACGCACGTACATGCATGCAAATAATTTCATACAGTGAATAAATTAAGAAAATAACTTACTTGCACTGTACTATTAAATTTTATGCGAGAAGCGGTTTTTTATGCAACGTGAACAAAAAAACGAACCCCAGCTTCAAGTGTATATTCTACACATAAATTGAAGACGAGAAGTCAGATAAAATTTTTCTCTAAAATGTATGGCCGTCAAAGTTGAATTTTAAAAATCGTTTTTCGCAAACAACTCGAAAACCTTTAGGAATTTCAAAATACGCTAACCAACTGCGCCATCAAGGTTCAAGCCACAATCGATGTAAACTTTGTCTTTATATATGCAGAACTGATATAAATTCTAAATTTATGAACTTATTCGTTTATAACAAAAACGTATAATAATTTACTATATACTTGCTCTAAAGTTCATAATTTATTCATTAATAAAATGACATATGTATGAGTCTTGTGGAAACTATGGAGGTTTGCAGGTATAGGAAAACGTGAAGAAATATGTCTAAATAAACGGAACAGGGATTGTTTTGCCTACCCCGCAAGAAAATGGATTGACTGTTATGTTATGCTAATAAAAAAAATCAGTTACTATAGTATTTGGTGGAGATACCAAGCCATGTGAAAATAATTTTAAGTTAGGTATTGACAGTTTTGGTGGTTTTTACAATTCTTTTTTGTGACGCTGAACAACGTCTTGTTACAACACGTAGCATTTATATCTCGTTAACTTGCCACTACGCTGATCGGCGTTCAACGCTGATCAGCGGTGCATCACAAAGTAAATTAAAAAGAAATATTTGCCGTAGCACAGCGCTGCCCAGCGTCTAATATTGTTATTTTTATTTTTGATTTTTTTTTTATAAAAGGCGGAAATACTAACAAAATTATTATTCTGCAAGATAAAACAATATATAACATTCTTTATATACAAAGTGTAAAAATTCGCAACATCATTTTTTTTATTCATGCCACTCTTCAAAGTAATCAGAGCAAAAAGGTGGCTTTCCTACGTACCCTTCGCATCTATAGCTGGTTTCCTTGCGGCGATTTTTGGTGGAACCCAATCGACATTTTAAAAATATTGACTTTTTGTTTGACTTAGGACTCAAGGATTATTTTCTGGCCAATGGTTTCCGACATTTGTTTCCTCGAGTGTTTCGTTTGGTTCTGTCTTATCCGACCCATATCCTGGACGTATGTTGTCATACTTTTGCCACCATATTAAATGTTTCCCTTCTAAGTCGTTAGGTATTTCGATTAAAGGTTTTATTAATTAATCGCGAAATTGAATAAATCTGTACTTTTGAGAGCCGTTCTTGCAATATTTTCGGTATAAATACAAAGAGTTCCCAACGGTTACATATAGAAGCGAAAAAACACTTTCTTTTAACAACGCATATTTTTTCTTGCTGTCGAATATGCGCTAGTCACATGCACACATCTGTCTTTTCCCGCCATATGTTGGTTATAGGTACTAATGTCTACTGACTTCATTTGTTAATTACCGAGTTTATTTTTTACTGAAATCATTTGCGGATGATTTCTTGTAGTTATGACCAACACATCGCGCTTGTCTTTCCATTTGAATACGTAGACATGTTTTACGCGAACCCAAAAATATTCTCCTTTTTTCATTTTTTTTGTAATTTGCTGAGGATTACTTTTTCTCCTTATATTTAGTGCACCATGTGTGTGTCTTCAAATTTAGCAGTTTCTCCGATAATTCTTAGCTATTATAATAGTTATGCATGAAGAGTCGTTAATCGTAATACTACAGTTTCAACTTTACTATTGTTCGAATCATTTTCTGTTACAGTTCCACTATACATCTCCATACTCAGAAAGTATCAGTCACAGGTAGTCAACTCGAAGAACTTGATTCCGTAACAAGATTTTTTCTTTTTTATGTACATTCTAAAGGCGAATCTACCACGGAACTGCAATAATGATTTGTCAATAGAAAGTTCCTTAGTGAGACCATACTCAGTTTGAAATCGAGATAAAAGCATACCGATAACGGTTTATATCTTTTCTATCTTTTACGTTTGAAGTTGAGAACAGCACAAAACCATAAGAGTCTGTTCGAATCTTATGGCCGACATGGTGTAGCTAAATATAGGGTGTAAATAAAGGACATCTGATTACGAGAAATATCGACGCATATTTGTAGTACTCCTGGTCCACAAATCAAATTTATAGTCGTTTACCCTTGTTGGTCCTAGGATCGGTGTTCAAAAGGCGTCACTACTTTGTGAATTATTAAACAATGTAAGCTGGACCGGTTGTAACAATTTTAATTATCTGAATTGTTATAAAATAAATCAAACTCTAGTTAACAAACTAAATAAAGTTAAATATCCCGTTTAACTAATAAAATAACAAATAATGAAAGGAAAATTGGCTCTGGTTGGCCCCGTTCCCAACAGTTAGGGACGCCGCTGGTCAGCATTATTGCATCCGTCGCCCTCTATTGGTAAAACTATAAAGTAGGTTATTACACAGATGTTTAATGAACACGTGAAAAATGTGATTTTTAAAAAGTTAATTAAACACCTGGACAGTGGTGATGTGAAATAGGGGTTTTACAGGAGGCGTTAACAGGTGAACTGGTTTTTGATATGGTTATGATTAGGTAGCAAAATTATGGTATGACAAGGACCATATGACCTTGGTAGGAGTTGATTCTAATTTGTTCTGAATTGGTGTATTAACTAGGGGTGTATTAATTATGTGTGTCTTACGGCATTTGAATCTATGAACTTGGATATATACCGGGTGAAGGGAATATGGGTCTAAAGTGTAATTATAATCAGGTAATTTTATATTAAGATTAGGTAATTAACGGATTAGACGACAAGTAATTATAAGGCGTATGGTCAGACGTTTCAGGAGTATAGTTATGGACAGGGATATCGTATTCGGAGCCTAACCACCGGCAACGATTTAAGGGGTGTATATGTTTCAGGGTAGTCTGGTTTAACTGGAAGTGATTAGTTGTTCGGGGCCTGACCTCCGTCGAAATAACTACGTCGTATGGGAATAATTAAAAGCCTGTCTCGGTGCAAATCAAAGCCACGATGATGGTTTGGTTAGGGATGCAACCAAGAGCGTTCTACACAAGCATTACTTAAAAAGGTGGTTGGAACGATACTGAGTTAGGGAGTAGGAATGTAAGTGGTGGATGATCGAGGTGTGTAAATTGATGCGAAAGTGGTGGCAAGTTTGGATATGTAATTAGGGATCCTGGTTGTTCAGGTATTTTAAGTATATAGCGTGTAATTTGTAAGTTAAAGTATGTCTGTCTGGTGTAAAATTGACGAATGTATACAAGGCGGTCGGGTATTTATAGGGGAATTCTAGGAAGTAGGAAATGAGTGGACAACTGATGACATTTATAAATAATGACAAAACAGTTGTGAAAATAAGTATTATTAATTTTATTAAATATATAAATAAAAAGTTTACGTCGTGTAGGATTTGAACCTACGACCTGTACTTTGCTAGAGTACCGTGCTAACCAACTGCTCTATAGAGATACAAACCCCAATCTTTATTATATTTAGAATTTACATCAGTTCTACATACATAAAGACAAAATTTATATCGATTGGGGCTTGTATCTCTATAGCGCAGTTGGTTAGCGCGGTACTCTAGCAAAGTACAGGTCCTAGGTTTAAATCCTACACGAGATAAACTTTTTATTTAAGTTTTTAATAATTTTTAAATAGGAAATAAGTTTTGATAGGAATTATTTATTAAGGTAGGAAATTTAAGTTAAGGATTCGCAAGATCATTACATATTTGATGTTGAAATTTGACTTTGCATTGGGAAAACCCCCAAAAACTTCTTCATCTCATCACTGCTCACAGGGCGGAATACGGCATCTCTAATACGTCTTAGGTTTGTTGGGATTGGCTAAAGCTGCACCATAGTCATTTGTACAGGTAACGATTTAGTACAGTAAGTCATTGGTAAACAAATTTACAAACATGTCTATTGGTTTTGTGTCAGGATCAACATTTATTTTCTACCCCGTACTGCTATCGTCAAAATTGAAGTTCGGTATTGGATTTCCATTCATCGGTATCCGAAGATACTGGTGAAACGTTACGTTGTATCGGTTGGTTGGGTTCTTCCGCTTGTAAAATTTCTTGATCCGATACAAATTCCGAGACATTTTCCTTAGATGCGGACAAAGGATCATTGCTGGGTTCGTAATTTTCATCAGAACCAAATTCTCCATCATTGTTTAAATAAGGTTCCTCGTCTTCTACCATAAAATATATCGTACAATCGCTTACGTTCTCCTTCCTACGGATCATATATGTCATCATCACTGTCCATCTGAAACAACAAAAATATCCATATATTTGTAGCCTTTGCCTCATAGGACAACGTAGAAAGAAAAAATTATTTGTACTACGTATCTGGTTAAATACAAAAACAGAACAGCAAAATATGTGATCTGCACACTGTTGTATTTATTTCTACCAATATACTTAATAAGTGCTTATCTATACTTACGTTTATTTATTTACACGAAGCTAAAAACCGCATTTCAAGTATAATATAGGTTTTTATTGTAAGTACGTGTTGTTACCAGAACGCCAATACGTCCGTACCTATTGCAATCTTTACGCCCACTGAGACTCTGGATAGCGATGTGCATGTATGGCGGTACAAAGGTTATAGAGGCAACTGCAACTTCTGTTTGTATGACAGTGAGACGAATGTGTGTGAATCAGTCATGACAGTATCGAGTATATGACATTTATTTTATATAGAAAGTAAAACGTCGTGTAGCGTAGCGTCATTCCGATAGGTATAACTAAGGACGCTGGTCAGCGTTTCGCCGCGTTTGACGTAGGCGTTGAGGACGCTGATAGCTTTAGCGTCCTTCAACTTGTTAATACATGTGCGGCATACTTAAATGACACGTAAGTAACAAGTGCTTGAGTTGTTACACTTGCTTATAACTTATTTACTCTTGATTTACTAAACAGTTTCTTCAGCACAATCATTTAGAGGTTAAGTGGTAGAGCGGGGAAGAGCAAATTTGCTCTTCATCCGAACCTTGTCCTTGGGATACCACCAACACTATCACTGTTATGGGAATATATGTGTTTTTAAAGTTATATTTTGGTTTTAAATATTTACCGTGATCATAAATATTTGTATTAGCGCTAGTAGCCTAATAAAGCTATTATTGTTATTAATGTTCACCTTTAAAAGACATTTAGCGCATTTAAGAAAAACCCGTTACCAGTTCTCTTGCATAATTTATATAAAGCTGCTAAAGAAATTAATAAAAATGTATGATGCTTTAATGGAAAATACCAATTTAAGCAAGCTGAAGAAAAACGTTTCTTTACGAAAAAGCTTCTCACAGATCGCGCTATAAATTTGAAACCTCAATCCAATTTATAAAGAAAACATTGATAGAATGCTTATGGTTTTTAAGAAATAAAAGTTCAGAAGGGGCCTGATGGAAGTACGTATCCGTTTTAATGTAATAAATAAGAGATATAGGAAATTTTACAACTTTCACGTGTGAAGATGCATGCGTCTAAGTTTCTGAAAGTGTTTTTAAGCGACCTACCTCAGTTTGTCCTTTAAGACGCTTGAATAAAATTGGTATTTGATTAAAATCCATTGAGTTTTCAAGTTCCTGTAGTAAATGCAAAGAATTTAGTTGAATGAAAATCTTATGAATATTGAAGCTTTTAAAAATTATACTTAAACATGACTTTTGAGTAGTTGCGGGTAAAAAGTCTTTTAACTAAATCCATAAAGAGTTTGTAAAGTATAAAATAAAGTCCTCCTTTGAGAAATTCCACACTTACATTTATTACAGTTACCAAATAACTCAATTTTAAAGAAGTTTGGTTTCACCAATTAGTGCAAGTTAAATAATTAAAAAACTTAATGTGATTATAATTTTTGTCTTGCTGTATTACTCTGTTAAATTTCCTTTTCTAGATCGTTAAACGTTAACAATAGGTAACTAACTTTAGCTTTGAATAATCTTCTGGTTCCAATATGTCATCCCTCTGTAAAACTCTTTTTAAATGTAATTGGTTGGAAACTTTTTTCTGAAATAGGTAAACGTATTATAACAACCAAGCGTGTCTACTTGTTTAAAGTATGACGAGAGAAATGCAAAGTTTACAGCGCTTTTCAAAGAAACTAATAAAAATGGAAGTAGAAGTTTTCATTGCATTTGAAAAAGTTTTAGGTATATGATCTGCTTACTCAGCAAACATGATTTCCATTTGAACAATCCCTAAAAGTTCGCCTTTAAAATGAAATTTGGAGTGATTGTTTAGAGAGAAATTTAAATTTTATAAAAATTATAACAGTAAAACAATTTTGTATAGTCAAATAAGGTTTAAGTTATTGACAAAATTTTGCGGTTGTTTAAATAGCACGTTATCCTGTGAGATTATCTTTAAATCATTCAGCACACGCAGTTTCTAAAACGGCTTTATTAATCCATAAATTGATTATAAAAGTGTTTTATAAGATATACGCACTAACTCTAAATAACGTTATAAATCCATTACTCATAATCCCTTACTTTGCTTAGTTAAGCAAGTTAAATGTAAATTAACAATAAACTGACGAAAATAGAATTCAATAAAGCAGCACTAATGTTTCAAACGCATGTTTTATATAAATATTTATTTTTCAACACGTTTCATTACCACATGCATCATTATCAATAGAAAATATACAGGTTGGGTGTCTACTGCGTGGACGGAGGATTGCCCCTTAACTAATAGAGATATCAAAACCAATTTTGGTGTGGTAATACACGATCATTGGACCTACATTCTAAAAATAATTAGGTATATACAGGGCGATTGGCAAAAATATGCTAACCCAAATCTGTGTTTTTTAAATGGAACACTTTGTATATTTTTCCATTTTTGGATTCACTGTTAAATTTCGAATAAAAGTATAGAAATTTTTATCTGTTTCACTAACCGTTCTGCAGATATCGTCACTTTAGTAGTAGCACCAAGATAGAGTTAACTTTGGAACCACGATGCGAGTGTTGTCACCACGATTTTATAAATCTGTTTATACCACCGACTATTAATAATAGTCTACTAACAAACAAACTGGGAAATTTTTCGAAAACATGTAAAACTATACAAAATGATTAAGAAAAGAAAGTAAGGTTAGATCAGTCCTAGATTCATCTGGGCGAACTAAACCTAACCTCTCTAACCTAGAAAGGAGAGCGGTCATTTCCTTTGAGAATGACCCTTCGATCAAAATTCTCCCGGCAGACAAACGAAACGCGACTGTGGTGATGGATATGGACACTTACAACAGTAAGATCCAAGAACTACTAGACGGGGGCGAGTACAAACAAATACCAAAAGACCCCACACCATCAATCGAAAAACGGATAAACCAGACGCTGGCGAAACATAAGTGGGAGTTCTCCGACTACCAGAGAACTAGACATACCCCACACTACAGCAAACCTCCGCATCTGTACGGCCTACCAAAGATTCATAAGCAGGGAATTCCTCTGAGACCAATTGTGAGCTCGAGAAATTCACCTTGCCACCCATTAGCACACTATCTGCTAGGTATCATCACACCCTTATCGGGAAAAACCGAGTCTATGATCAAGAATACGCAGCACTTCGTGGAAACCATCAGAAACTTCCAACCAAACCACGAAGAAATACTGGTAAGCTTCGACATTGTGAGTCTATTCACAAATGGGCCTACCGATAAGGCACTAACTATCATAAGAGACAAGCTGGAAAAGGATGAAACGTTAGACGAACGCACGCAACTCTCGGTAAACACAGTAATGGAACTTCTGACAATTTGCATAAGAACCACATATTTCTAGGTAGAAGACAAATTCTACCAACAAGAGTTTGGGATGGCGATGGGTTCCCCCCACTATCACCCATAGTGAGCAATATATATATGGAAGACTTTGAAGACCAAGCGATATCCGAATTCACAGAGAAACCAATGATGTGGCTTAGATACGTAGACGATACCTTCGTAGTTTGGCAACACGGCAAGCATAAGCTAGATGAATTCCTAGATCAGCTAAATAGCCGTACTCCCTCCATAAAATTCACATTGGAATTGGAGTCGGAACAAAAACTGCCATTCACAGGTATGACAACACTTTCACGACAAGTGTATATAGGAAAGCTACCCACACGGGGAGGTACCTACACTACAACTCCAATCACCACAAAAACGTGAAGTTAGGCGTGGAAAAATGCTTGTACGATAGAGCAAAAACGATGTGCTCAAAGCAAGAGGACCTGAACAAAGAAAATGAAAATATGGCTAGAACACTCAACGAAAATGGCTACCCCGATCTAACACCTAACCTAAACAGGCAAAGGGTAACCGAAAAAGAAGGACCTAAACATACAGCGATAATACCATATATCCAAGGTACCTCAGACAAAATACGAAGGATAGGCAGCAAATACAAGATACGCACTGTCTTCAAATCGAACAGAACGCTCAGGGGAAGGCTAACCAAAACCAAACCATGCAATGAAGGTCATAATTCCAAGAATTATGTATATCACATAACATGCGAATGCGGCAGAGCATACATAGGAGAGAGCAGTAGACCACTCAAAGTGAGAACGCAGGAACACAAGAACAACGTCCGCAAGGGCGAAACAGAAAGATCAAGGTTACTGAGCAACATGCGCAATAAACTTCTGCGTAACCACGAAAAGTTTTATATATATATATATATATATATATATATATATATATATTACTCAGTGGCTCAGTGGTAAAGGTGTCAGGCTAGTAAGTGATAGGTACCAGGTTCGAATCTGAGAGTAGTCAAGTGCTTGGGAAAGCATATGAATTCGACTCAAGTACGAAAAGATTCCTTCTCAGGACTAAGCCTGATGACGGAAGCAGAGTCCGCTTCCGAAACGTCGAGCTCAAAAAGCATAAACTGTGGAAATAGGCCGATCAACTCCACTAAAATGATTGATTAACTTACGTGAAATGTAATTTTTTTCATTTTTTTCAAATTTTTCACATTTCGATTCTCCGTAAAAAGTAGGTACTAATGTATAATAAGTTTCATAGCCATAAGACGGGCCCTTCTTGAGATATTGACGCTTCTCCATAAAAATATTCTAAAATACAAATTTACTATGACATTAGAATTCAACAAAACAAATAAGGTAGGCTAGCAGCTCGTAATAAAGAGGAATAATTGCATCTATTGTTTTGGCGTTTGTATAATCATTAAAATATTGTTTCATTAGTTTGTGTGTTTTTGGATTGTGGTTTTGTCAATTTTTGTATAAAATGAATTTTTAAAAAGAAGTAATGGTCGATATGAGCTTTATTTACATAAAATTTTCTGGCTACCCGTTTGTACTATGAACGAAACCCAGAGAGAAGACAGCCATGGAAAGAATCGTTTTGGAACGTAGCTGCGAGATTTCTAAATTCAGGAAGTGTGTGTTATCCCAAGCGCGCAAAAACAAGTCCAAATGAAAAAATTGAATTTGATATTGTGGCATCCCTTACAGAAAATCCGCAAATTAGTACCAGAGAGCTAAGTACACATCTAGACCTAAATAGAAATACAGTTCGCAGCTTTATTAAGAAAAAACAAATTGCATCCTTATCGTATCGAACAATATCAAGCTTTAAGTGAAATAGATTTTCAAAATCGTGAATCTTTCTGCCAATGGGTAACTACTAAAGTAAATGAAGAACCCAATTTTGTTAATAACATTCTATTTACGGATGAGGCAACTTTTCATAATAATGGCAATATTAATTCACATAACTATCATCACTATTCAGATACTAATCCACACATCAAAGAGTTGTTGATCACGAGCATCGATGGTCAGTTAATGTGTGGGGTGGCCTAATCAATTTTAATGTGGTCGGTCCTTTTTTCTTTGATGGGTGTCTTACTGGAGAAATACATTTACAGTTTTTGAAAAATGATTTACCCGAGCTTTTGGACAGTATCGAGGTAGATAATATTCGTATGATGTGGTTTCAACTGGATGGGGCTCCTCCACGCTATGCTATCAACGTTAGGCAATGTCTCGATAGAAATTATCCGATGAGGTGGATAGGACGAGGTGGTGTGCAAAACTGGCCAGCTAGATCACCGGATCTTACGCCACTTGATTTCTTCCTCTGGGGCTACGTTAAAGAAAAAGTTTACCAACATCCTCCCACCACAAGCGAAGATATGAAAAATAGAAGTAAAGCTACATTTCAATCCATTTCGCCTTTAATGTTATTTCCAGTAATCTTTCGTTTACCGAGCGAATTGCGCAATGTATAGCTAGGCGTGGTGAGCATTTTGAACATTTAATTTGAATTTAAGGTTTTATTCGTTTATGTTTACTTGTTCAACTTATTTTTAGGTGTAGAGAATTATTTTATTGTTTAGTTATTAATTTAGCTTTCCTATCAGTTAAAGAATTTATTTGCGATTCGTATTTTCTTATTTGCTCCGGATTTTGTTTTATTTGTTCTTCTGTATGTGAATATTTTCAAATAAAGCGTCAATATCTCAAGAAGAGACCGTCTTATGGCTATGAAACCTATTATCAATTAGTATCTACTTTTCACGGGAAATCGAAATGTGAAAAATATACAGGGTGTTGTATTTGAAAAAATTGAGAAAAATTACATTTCGCATAGGTTAATCATTCTGTATAACTTTACATGTTTTCGAAAAATTTCCCAGTTTGTTTGTTACTAGACTATTATTAATAGTCCGTGGTTCCAAAGTTAACTGTATTTTGGTATTAAAGTGACAATACACACGGTTAGTGATACAGATACAGATTGCTATACTTTTACTCTAAATGTAACAGTGAATCCAAAAATGCAAAAATGTACAGGGTGTTCCATTTAAAAAAACAGGTTTGGGTTGGCATATTTTTATCAATCACCTTGTATATACCTAAATTTTTTTTAGAATGTAGGTCCAATGATCGTGTATTACCACACCAAAATTGGTTTTCATATCTCTAATAGTTAAGAAGAAATCCTCTGTTCCCACTGTAGACGCCCATCCTGTATAAGTAAAATAATAAGAAGTTATGGTAACAAATTATTAAGGTAAAACAGCAAACTTGATGTAAATTACAATTCTATATTTAAAATGTTTGTTAACGGTGAGTCTATAAGATCAACATGTTCGTGCGTTAAACATACTTTCTGTTTACGTTTATAAGTTTTGCATGCTTCCAAAACACCTAATTTGTCTTTTTTTATTATAAAAATGTAAAAATTTAATCTTTTTTTGTGAAGTCTATAGGTAATTATTTACTATTATTATTTACTATTAAATATTTGCCATAAGATAGCGGAACCAATAACTGACACATTAAGGAAATCAAAATCGTTTTTGGAAGCTTACTCTAAGCAATTAAGCAATTGGATCTCAATAAATTTTTTATGGTACCGTTTCAAGTTTATGCCGAGTTTGCGTAAAAGGTCGTAATACATAGTTTCATAACCTCATGTTTGTGTTACTCGTGTTTGCTGTCTTTTCGAATTTCCTCTATACTTAATCAACGTTTAAAAAAGTTCTTGTCAGGGCTCTTAACGTTATGCAGCTATTGTGATGTAAGTTGGCATTTTTTAAGGTGAATTGTCATTTATGTTAATTTGAATTTGTATAGTGATACTGTACAGCAATGGTGTTCTCATCAGAACATGATGCCTTTATATTAATGGCACATCTCCGCAGTGGCACCCGAAACCCTAATGTAACTTGAAACTATTCGTTGCAGTTCTGCATTGAGCAGTTTTCAGAGGCTTTTCTCGACGGTAATGTCGAATATGATGTATTTAAAAAACTTAAGTAACGTCTTATTGCACGGTAGGAAAACAAGTACTGCATTACAAAGGCAAGTCAACAGGCAGGCCGATTGTTTTAACCGAAGAAGTTGTTAATGACATTCATCAACGAATACAACAAAGTTCTGAAAAATCTGTTCCACAACCTTCGGCTAAAACACGTATGAATAAATCTACTGCGTCTATGTAACCAGAAATATGAACATAATTTTTATGGAGATTTGTCCATTGCGACTTGCCACAAAGCTTTAAAAAAAAACGTTACATATGCATCCTTACAAAATTTCTTTTGTACAAAAATAACATGCACCTGCAATATTCTAGTGCAATATTGTCAATGGTTAAACGAACCTTTAACCCTCCTATTGTGTTAACATTTTGGTTTCAGTTATTGTGTTCGGGTCATTATGACCCCGGAGCCTATAGTTGTCGTTTTATGGTCCTTAAATTGACATAACAGTAAATAATAATAAAAAAGACGATGTAGTATTTATTACGTTATTTTGTTTTTATTACATATTATTTATACATGTTATGTAAAGAACATCTGAAAAACGTAATAGTTACGTATATACATTTATTTGTTACAGTCTTGACAGTAGTAATATACAAGAGCTTTACATAGGTATTTTGAGCAATTACAACATACCATATTGGTTTTATTGTTATTTGAAGAGGGACAAAAATTACATCTTTTACGATTGGTTGTGGTTGATTGCTCCCTTACCTTGGCATTACTGGTTGCAGAACGTGACTTTATAACAATTTCAGCAGCAGGAGGGAGACGTTTTCTTTCTTGCAATAATGGAGTGATCAAGGAATTACCCAGTTCGTCAAGAAATAGTCGCCGTTTTGTAATTCTTCCAGCTTTTAGGTTGGAGTTACCACAGAACATAAGCTTGTAAGCTGAAACGTCCATGATATTGTAAAAGCTTTGTTGTAATCTAAAATCATGTGGTGCATGGTGTTCATGAGCGTAACATTTTTATTCCGTTTCGGAATATTGGAAACTGTCGTCGTGTCCTTGGCAAAGTAAAATTTCGAAGAAAGAACTTCAGAAAGAAATTCAGGCTTATTTTTGCGAATAGTGCCAAGCATGGTTATTTTTCTTTTCAATCGCATCTGCTCGGACCGTACAAGGTAAAAAAATTATCACACCTTACGTTGTGACCTTTTAGACCATAAGTCAGATCTAGCACAACTCTTTTACCTGGAGGTTCGGCTTCTCTTTTCCCGAGGCAAACTTGCATGTTATATGCATAACCAGTTACAGAATCGAAATCTTGACTCCGTATTTAGCAGGTTTATTCGCGATGTACTGTCTAACATTTTCGTGAACATTATAAAGCCTAGGTAGAATTGCAACCCATTGATCCCACAAGTTGTGGTCGAGTGTTTTATCGTCAAAGCGAATTATTCGTGCAACTACATCAAGTAGGGACATGGTTGCTCTGAATATTGGACGTCCAATACTTCCATCCCGCAGACTGGCTGTTGAGATTTATTTATACACTTGAGCTAGAAACAGTATGCCAAAATATGCTTCTGGTTCAACTAATGTTAGTTCTTGAAGCGTGTCGCCACAACGCCTTTTGCCTTCTAAATTTGACATTATCAAGATTAGGTTTACAATTTTGGATGTGAAATATAAGAAGTAAGCGGATTTTATATCAATTATTCGCGACCTATCATACCTTGTTGGCCCAGGAATCAACGAAATAATATTTGCTGCTGATAACCTCGATTGATGTGTCTTTTCATTCCATACTACATTGCCATCTTTTGAAGTTACGTGATTATCCGTATCAGCTTCATCTGAAATCGTAGCTTCCAATTCATCATCCGATTCGCTATTATACAGCCTGTTTCAGAGTAAGCGCTTTATTTTTTTTTAGCCACACTATGGATGCTACTTTCAAAATATTTAGCAGTAATATGTGTCAGGACATTCTCTACACGATGATGATATCAGATTTTGAATTGGACGAATTATTTCAAAATGGCGACTTTCAACTTTTTTTTTAAATGGAAGGCAATAATATTCTTTTTATTATTGAGATCCTAAAAACATTCTTTTTACGACAGCATTTAGTTTTTGTTAAGAATTCATTTTTTTTTCTATCATAAGAAAACTAAGGTTTTAATCTAGTGGCGCATGAATGTTTTACACTCCAAATATCAAGTAGCGGTAGACACAAAAGAAACAATTAAATTTTAATTTTAGTTTCTAATTTTAATGTAATTTAAAATTAATTCATACGTTTTTAAAATGACGTTAAGTTATGCGAGAGACGAGTTAATTGACATGCTCCTAGAATTTGGAAAAGCAGATGAAGATCCTTATCAAGCAGCTAGATTGTACAGAAACAAATATCCAAACAGAGGGCAGCCTGAACGTCGAACATTTACTAAATTATTGGAGAGAACGCGTGAAACTGTGGATTATAAGAAACAGGTACATGAAAATCCACCTGCTCGCAATGACGACGAAAACCAGGTAATGCTACACATTATTGGGAATCCCCATGCCAGTGCTAGGGAGATTGCAAATTTGGTTGGAATATCGCATACTTCGGTCTGGAGGATAATAAAAAAAATTTCACCCATTCAAAATGATTCAGAATTAACCTGAAATGATTTTCTCCTAAGAATTAGTTTTGCACAATGGGGTTCGCAACAGATTAAATAGAAACTTTTTTAACAACGTTTTATTTTCGGACCAAGCAAGTTTCCTAAATGATGCATAATGATGTAAAACATAACCATGCATTATTACGATAATGTAAATCCACACTGCATCCGTGAGCGACGTTGTCAACATCGATGGAGTTTAAACGCGTGGTGTGCAATTATAGGACAGCACATTGTTGGGCCAATATTTATTAATAGATTAACTGGAGAGAATTACCTCAATTTATTGGAAAATGAAATTAAAAATCATCTAAATGAACTCCCACAAAATATCAGAAATAATTTGTGGTGGCAACAAGATGGGGCTCCACCACATTATGCCCTTCCAGTTAGGGAGTTTTTAAATAATCGATACGAGAACCGTTGGATTGGTCGTGGCGGACCAGTTGGTTGGCCACCTAGGTTACCTGATATGTCACCACTGGACTTCTTCTCTGGAGGTATGTAAAATCCCAGTTGTACATCGTTAAACCAACAACTATTGAAAATATGCAAGAGAAAATTCGTACTTGCATAAACGAAATTTTTCCGGAAATTATCCTTTGATCTATTGGCTCCATTGGACGACGTTTAAATTTATGTATTGCAAAAGAAGGAAAACATTTCGAACTATTTTTGTAAATACCTATTTTTATTTGTTGTAAATTTTTAATTTTGGGTTTCAAGAAGTAGATGTTCATCCAAAATAAAGTTTAATTGTTTCTTTTGTGTCTACCGCTACTTGATAATTGGAAAAAAATAACATCGAGTGTAAAACATTCATG
The DNA here is from genome assembly GCA_036346205.1 of Vesta saturnalis. Classification (NCBI taxonomy): domain Eukaryota; kingdom Metazoa; phylum Arthropoda; class Insecta; order Coleoptera; family Lampyridae; genus Vesta; species Vesta saturnalis. Next base: position 1,110,521 of record JARFJB010001938.1, on the reverse strand, counting down.
GGCTACTGGATTAAAATGTTAGTTTGCTTTTTCACGGGGAAAGAAGTTAATTTTTAAGAAAAACGAAATACTATGGTAAAAAGAATGTTTTTAGGATCTAAATAATATAAAAAAACGTTGCATTCCATTAAAAAAAAAGAAGTTGACAGTCGCCATTTTGAAATAATTCGTCCAATTGAAAATCTGATACCACCATCGTGTAGAAAATGTTCTGCCAAATATTTTGAAAGTAGTACTCATAGTGTGGCTAAAAAAAATAAGGCCCTTACTCTGAAACAAGCTGTATATTTCGGTTTTGGACCAATTGTCTTCTTCTTCAGAAGTATTAGAATCACTAGCGGAGACACACAGAAGTTTCTCAAGTTCACTATACGTAAGCATTCTCTCACTACATATTTTCAATAATAAATTTCAATTGTTAGGTATTTCTTATTAGAGCATAGCATCAAGTTATAATAAAATAAATAGCAATTGTTCAAATATGATTAATAAACAATATTTATAAATAACAATCGCCACTGCCGTTGACCCAGTCGGTAGATTAAATAGAGCCGGTTCAAATAAAATGAATTGCCATTCAATACTGCTGGATTATTCTCTCACCTATCTAATAAAAAAACAACAAATAAAAATTAGAATGATATCTCGAGCGCCAAACTGTTATGTTACAAGGAACAGTTAAACCTAATTTAGTGAACAATAATAGTTTTTATTAAAATATAGAATATCAACGTGCAATTGTGTTTATTTAATATTCAAATGAAATGATTAAGTCAAAAGGGCTTAAATCTATTTGTTAATTATACAAAAAATATAATTAGATAATTACCTTGGAACAGTTCTGTACATAAAATTTTATTACCGCTGGTAACCCTTGAATCGGAATGGTCAACTGTCAACTAGGTGATGTCATTCTCACCGTTGTGCAATCTCTTGAAATTAAGCTACCAGCCACGACCAAACTGCCAAACTGGAATTATCCTTACTTTATACGTAAAAATTATGTATCCACTTTATATGTTACATTGTGTTGAAGTGAATGCATAAAGTGCAATTTAAAAGGTAATCAAATTAGCACTAAAATAGTGTAATCAAAGTATTAAAGTAAAGTGAAGTAAGTAACGTGAAATTCCATTAAAATAAAAAAAAGTTATAACAGTGCCTGTAAAAGAGCAAATGTTTTAATTTTAAATATTACGAATTAAAAAGGGAACACCCCCAAAACAACTCGCTTCCTGCTATAACATTCAGCAGCAAGTGAAGTAAATAGAAGCTTTCAGAATAGCACCTATAATTGCCCCTCCCCCAAGCATCTACGCATAGAATTAAGTTATCACACGTTGAGCGGATAATTTTTACGGAAAGGGAAATATAAATCTTTACGAAATATTACACTTAAAAAGATATGTACTATGAACATATGCAAATTAAGTTGCCTACCTCATTCCTATAATGCAAAACTTAAAAACTTTTTCTTATATTTACTACTAAATGAATGAAAGATCTAAAATTAAAGTATAATTTAGTACAACACGAAAAAGGGTTGTTACAAAGTTTGATATTTACTACGAAACTAACACACAGTTGCTTACCGGTACGCAAATAACGCATGGAATATGCGCATAAAGTAACAATATTATATAAGTTATGTATATTTGTGAAAATAAAACAAAACTAATAAGATATATTCGTCTATGATAATAATCTGCTTCTCGTTCTTCTAATTTGAAACACACAAATCACCAGTTCATCTAGATCCAAACGCAGTGAGTGTAACAAATGCATAAAAAAAATTAACTATAATTTTCCAATATCAATCTAGGTAGACCGTTATTAAAGTAATTAAATAAAAGATATGCAGTGGCAACGAAATATTTAAATAAATTAACGAATTATGCACATTTGAAGAGCGCGATTGGGTCATATTGCCCCGAATACAATGGGAGGGTTAAACAACAATAATTTGTTACACTTAATATTTTATTCAGACGAAGCATGGATACATTTATCGTGTTATGTGAACAGCCAAAATTACAGAAGTTGGGCAGCAGAAAATCCATACATATAAATCGAAACACTTCTACATCCCCACAAAGTTGGCACTTGGGCGGCTATGTCAAGTAGAGGATAACTGAACCTATTTTCTTTTATGAAACCGTAAATGGAGAACGATATCGTGATATTCTGGGTCAAGCTATTCAGGTAAATTTGCATGACGATGAGAAACAACTAGGTTTTTCCAGCAAGATGGAGTAACTGCACACAGCGCTAATAAAACGATTAGGTATCTGGAACAATTTTATAACGACCGAATAATTAGTACAGGTTTATAGCCTACAAGAAGTCTTGACCTCACGTCCTTAGATTTTTTTCTGTTTGGACGAATTAAAACTAGTATATTTAAAAATCGACTACATACAGTCGAAGATTTGGAAGGAGCAATACAAGAAATAAACAATATAACTCCAATTGAACTAGAACGTGTGTTTGAATATATGAAGCGTAGAATTAAGTTGTCTAGAAATGAATGGTGGTCATTTTGAGCACCTTTTGTGAAATAACAGTAAATAATACATTATTTCTTGATTTTCTAAATACAGTGGTGGTCATTTTCAGTGCTTTTTGTAGAATAACAATAAATTGTTGTTGTTTACACGTTCGTTGAATCACTGACAATATTGCGTTAGAAGATTAGAGTCGGGTGCACGTAATTAGTGTGCAGGCGAAATTATGTAAGGATGCATATGTAACGTCCTTTTTAAAGCTTTGTGGCAAGTACCAGTGGACAAACCTGTAAAAAAATTATGTTCATATTTCTAGTTAGATAAACGTAGTATATTTAATTGTACCTGTTTGAACGGGTAGTTTTAGAATAGATTTCTTAAGACTTTGTTGCGTTCTTTGTTGAATGTCAGTAACAACTTCTTCGGTTAAAACAGTCGGCCTACCTGTTGACTTGCCTTTGCAAATACAGTGCTTGTTTTCATGCCGTGTAATAAGATGTGATTTATGTTTTTGAAATACATCATATTCGATATTAACATCGGGAAAACCCTCTGGAAACTGCTCAATGCAGGACAACAACGAATAGCTCCAAGATTCATCAGGGTTTCGGGTGCCACTGCGGAAATGTGCCATTAAAATAAAGGCATCTTGTTCTGATGAGAACACCATTGTTGTACATAATCACTATACAAATTCAAATTAATATAAATGACAATTTACCTTAAAAAAGGCTAACTTACTTCACAATAGCTTCGTAACTTTAAGAGCTCTGACAAGAACTTTTTTTAATGTTGATTAAATGTTGAGGAAATTCGAAAAGACAGAACAGAAGCAACGCAAATATGAGGTTATAAAACTAAATATTACGATTTAGCTTTTTTTTCGACCTGCTAACAACTTCCAACCTAGATCAAACATGTTTAGAGCGTCAGAACCAATCACTGACACTCGCAAAAAAGTAAAGGAATCTTTATTTGACATCAAAAAAATAATCAAAGGTAGTCAGAGTATTTATTGAATTCCATTTGCCTTGGCTGGCTCCTAGATTATCTCCACAATATCTCAAAAACCATAATATAAGCAGTCGTCTTTTGAAGGCCATTTCCAAGTACTTGTAAGACCTTTTTGAATTACATTAACAAAGGCCTTTTTATCCGTTAGGACTTTTATGACTCCAGGATAATATACCCCTCGTACAATCACAGATTCCCTACCTCTGAGATGCTTGGACTTTATTTTTGGCCTTAGCGGTCGATGTTGAAAATAAAGGTCTTCTTCAGGCCACGAGGATGATGAGATCATTTTTGTTTTGGCTTGCTTTGTTTTTATTTTAGATATTTTTTGTTTCGCGTCCCTTTTCAATTTGTGCTCTTCTTTGGCTTCCTCCTGTTACTCGTTTAAGTTGTCCTTTTTTTGTTAGCATTATTTCTATAACTCTGAGGTTGCTACTGCTGGCAAAAGAGACATGTTTTAAATGGGGTTGGTACAATATTTAAGAGGAATGCCACCTTCATCCAAATGAATTGCAGAAACAGAAGGTCTGACAGGGGATATTTCTTTAAGAGTTATGGTTTTTTTATTCATTTGAATTCCCGATGTGGAAGGTTTGGGATCATATTCAGTAACGATATCTTCTGACATTTTCCTTCAAAGAAACTCCATCTTCAGTCACAATATTTTCTGTGCCCTATTTATTACTAACGCTGTATATGAAACATATGGGACCATCTTCTGGCGCAGTACATTCTTGGTGTTCAGCTGTAACGTCCTCCATAGAAACCTACCCTACAAAGTACAGAGATTAACCCTTTTTCTTGGCCATTCCATTGGTTGCTAATATTATTCTGATTCCAGTATTTCTTTGTTTATAAACCTTCCCAAATATATTAGGTTGCTATTATCTTTGGGATCAAATGTGTCCAAAGCAGGTCTAGAGACTCGTCTATCCTTAAAATATTTCTCATACTTAATGGCGTTTGGATTAAATGGTTGTAGACCTCTAGATCTGAAGTCATTGGCAAACACTTGTGGTGTGACAGAGGATGATATTCCTTTATTCACAACGGAAGGGAAATCATCTTTTTTTAATTTTAGATCCACTCTAATTCATTCTCCATCATTGTAATTCTTCCCTACATGCACTTTTTAAGATTCGAAAAACCGCAACGTACATGGGCTGAGTAATACGTGTTGAATTGGGGCATAAAAAAAATCAAAATTAATTGACTTTCTGAACATACATTACTTAATGGAAGAGTTAGGTCCACTTGTGCGACTGCAACCTATTTTTGACGCAACCTATACGAAACCGTCCGCATGAAACCATACCTGTCGATTGCGTGGAATCAATGTACCGAAATGGTTTGTAGGTGTATTATTTAGTGGTGTTATGATTCAATAGTAGTCAAAAAAATGCCGAGAGCTGAGCTGACCGACGAACAAATTTCAAATATTGCTCTAGTGAAGGAAATAGAGAAATATCCTTGTTTATATATTACAGAATTGAAGACCATTCGAGAAGAGCTGTTGCTGACGCTGTGTGGGAGGAATTAGGAACAGCCGTACATGATGGCGGTAAGTAACAAAATTGTTGGCCATAATTTTTTCGAAGAATACTTTTCAACGAATCCGTTTACCTATTTTCGGAGCAGTTTTAACGAAACCGTGAAACATATTTGTGCCTGTTTTTATTTATTAACATTGTAATACTTGGCCATTCGTTGACGCAGTAGTTCCCCTGGTTAGGCAGTGCAGCTACAGGCTGCAAAAAATAACGTGCAAGATAATATCTCAGATTATCTGCAGCAGGCCTTTGCGGAAAACTATTTAGTGACTCTTGATCCAAACGAATATGATTCGGAGGGAGTTGACCAATGCCATCGTCATCCAATCGAAAAGTTGGCCAACATCGTGCTCCTTTTTTTCTGAGAGTTGTGAAGAACTGATATACTGCGAATAACATTGATTACCGTGTTGATATTTGTACACTCAATTGGAGTTGATAAAATTCTAAACTTAGTAGTAATCATACCAAATGCACAATCAATACTTTTACGCGCTCTACTAAGTCGATAATTAAATATTCTCTTTTCATTAGTAAGTGTTCGCTTAGGGTACGGTCTCATCATCTATGAGGTAAGTAAAAATGCTTCATCTGCAACAAAGTAGTGTGGAAACATCTCGCTTTCTCTGTCATGTTTGAGTCTAGAACCACTTGGTAAATTTAATCTATCTCCATTTGTACGCAACCAACGTCCCATTCTGGAGGTTATAGATACTCCGCCATCACTATTCCAACCCGCATATCCAACTTCGATCATTGTAAAGTAAGCATCTGCGTCACAAACAGCCATGAGTATACTGGAATGATATCCTTTGTAATTATAGTCTGTAGAGCTGGTATTAGGAATTTTCTTGATACAAACGAGTTTGCCGTCTACAGCACCAATGCAGTTCGGTATAGTCCACAGATCTTGAAAGCGATCGGATATGTCGAGTCAGTCTGCCGTAGAAGGCAATTTCATGTATAAATGTTGTAACGTTTTCCAAATTACTTTTGTCGTACTGGATACTATTCAACTTATTGTACAATCGCCTCGAAGAAAATGCAGAGAGAAGGCCATTATACTTGCATCTATTGGCCAAGTACCTGCAGAAAAAACTTTTTTATTTATTCTAAACCATGGTTTCGTTCTGTACATGATCTATAAAATTTTGCCTTGGTTGTTTCAGTTCCTAATTGCAAAGAAAAGTGGCGCAATCTTCGAACAGTGTTTATATGAAAACAGAAACCTCCGCCTAGTGGTTCTGGTAAAAAATCTTCTAAACCATATTACCTAAATGGTATTATGCACTGCATTATACTGTTTGTTAATTTACAACACTCCGAAGAAATTCCAGGCAACGTTCCCTCCCGCCAAACCCAGATGTTTAGTTGCAGCATTATTCCGATAGATCAGACGCTAGGAAAAAACGGAGAGTGAGGTTGCGCATGAGGTAGCTCACACTGCACTTGTAAATCCTGAGGAAACGAGTTCACATGTTGTCCATACGGAACGTATACTGAGTTCTTCTCGGAGTAATGCGAATAAGAAGTTAGCTAATAAAACTAAAACTAAACCAGACTTAGATGTTACCTTTATGGATTATTTCCAAAGTAAAAAGAAAAAGATCTGACAGCCAATTTAGAGTGTTTAGAAGACAATTATCGCCAATATAGATTACGTCAGATCATATCAGGAATCTCCTAGAACTGACACCGGATCATGTGAGCATTTTCCTAGAACTTCCGTTGGTCCCATAACTTATACTACTTTATCATCAGGACCATTAGCTTCTCCAAATTACCCTCAGAAACTGAGTTTTCCACCGAATTACCCTTCACATGTTTCTCAAAGTGGCGTGTCAGAAACCATCACCTGCATCGACGAACGTTCCATCTCCTCATGGTTCCCCAACATATACTAAGTTATCACCAGGATCAATTTCTTCTCAAAATTACCCATCACATGCTTCCCACAATGAAGGCCAGAAAAGGTCTGCATCATCAAACCTTCAATATTGCGATGATGAACTACTTATATTCAATAACTAAGCCCAAAATGTTTTTTTTCTCTAATAAATACTATAATTTAAAAAATGACTAGGTTTATTTACTACGTTTACTTACGTACCTAAGTGTAATCAGAAGTCGTTACTCCAATTGCCTTCCGAAACATCGTATTTTCCTTTTCGATTCGTGGAACAACCAACCGCACCAATTCATCGAAACTTTCCGCACTCATTCTATACATTTGTTGGAATTTGACCGGTCTTGCATTTCTGCTGCTATTATAGAGAACCTTCTACCATAATTTTTCTTAAAATCAGGATGAACCGAAAAGCACTTTCGGGGTTTCTTCTCCTTAAATACATGGCACCACCACCAAGTCTTCATCAGACGAAGACGTCGTTCAAACTAAACTCCAAAGAGGTTGCACGAATGGACGTAACATGACGCGGCTGGTTTCATGAATCCAGTTTCATGCAACTGGTCGCATGCGACAGGTTGTGGTTTGCCTTTATGGACAAATCGCCTAGAAAACATGCAACTTACCCCAGAGTTTTATTTCTGGTAGCACAGACAAAAATATCGATTTTCCGCCGTTGAGACTTGAGATAAGAAAAAACCGCTGTGAAGAGTGAAATGCGTCTACACTAGAAAAATATTTGACATTTATAACATGTGAATGGCAGCAATCAGTGTTGCCGACGGAAGTACTAAATTAATTCCAATGACCCCGTTTACGTATTTAGTATTGCGACAAGACTATTGTTATTATGAAAGTGTCAGCTATTGGAGTGGGGTCAGAAATAGGTTTTATATAAATTAGATAGTAAAGACTTGCTGTTGCAAGTACAAGCCCCTAGGCTCGGTTCTTGTGTACTTTACCGCAATAAAATGAAATAAGATATGCATAATGATAACCAAGTAAACAACTAAGGAATTCCAATTTACATTTCAATACTCTATAAATATTAAATGTTTATTTGCAGAGTTTGCGAGAAAATGCAGTAATCAATTCATAATTAATAGCATTAGAAATTGTGTTAAATAATAAATAAATCCGGATTATTTAAGCAATAAATTTTCATTATCATTTTTGGCTTTACAAATGTTCAATTAACAAACGCATATTTATTTAATCGGTTTTCGAATTTTATTCGATTTTAAAATAATTTGTTTAGATTTTCAGCAAACGACTCAATGTTTTATAAAGAAATTTCTCCATATCTATATTTAAGTTCCATTGGTAATGTTTAATAAAAAAAAATTGTATTCGGTGAGGTTTTTATCGTTTTTTGTGTCGAGTGGACGTGTGTCAATAGTATTTGTGTGATGAAACTACTGAACTGTTAAACAATGCTGTATTAAGCGGATTATTAAAGAATTGGATTAATGAAAGCGGATATTTAAAACTCTAATGTATTGGGTAGTTTATTGTTCAACTTGTATTTTGAAATGTGATAATCTGCAATTAGCAATGAGGGTAATTACAGATACAGCTTTAAACAATAAAAAATTTCGAATATGTACGTTACTTATATTTATTAAATATATACCTTTTTTTACAGGTAAGTTATCATGGTCTACACCTACTTCCTTTATGTATGCACATGAATAAGGTAAGATTAGATGAAATTTATTATCAAATTGGGACAGACATTGGTTTTCATTTAACGTTGGTTAGAAATTAGCAAATGGTTAAGTTCTGCATTTGCTGATTTACGTTGTATTTTACAATACATTCACTTATAAAACTAACAAGAAACAAATTAAGATTAACAGGTTGATTGCCTGACCGGTCTCCGGGGACCGGGATTGGTTCTAAATTGTAGTGCAGTAGGTGAAAACTGCAAATTTGTAATATTTGCGAAACGCACATATTGTTAATTTTCGTCTATTTTGAGTGCTAAAAATAGCAATGTACTTGTCTCAAGATTCGGGTGATTTTTAAAAGGTAAAAATGTACCCGTAACGCACAGACATTACAATTTGTTATTCTGGTGTTGCACCGGCCCTGTAGGACCGGTACATACATGCTTGCGCAGACAATCGGCGTTTAGTATCAGTTGTATTTTAATAGCAAGTGTACTTACGTGTGTATTTTGCTACACTACAAACATCGTCTCGCGTTAAGAAAATTTTGTTTTTAGCTCAAAGGGCGACAGAAGTAATAAAAAAAGTGTACAGTGTAACGAACCGTGTACTGAAAATAAATAGTGTAACGAAGTGTTGTAAATGCGCGTCCAACTATGCTAAGAGACCATGTGCTTGCAGAGTTGCCAAAGAGTGATAGTTAAAATGATCGCGATGATGAACCGGAAAAAATAATTACGGGCTCAAAAATATCAATCACTAATTTGATCAAAAAGGAAAAAATCAATAATGTATTGTTACGCTACGTTGTTAGATTTCGACTTTAAAAGTAATTTCGCAACAAAAAAAGTAGTTACCTGATTCTGTACACAACCACAAATTGCAATTTATTATGCTGAAATCATAATAAAAAAATTATACAGTGATTCATCAGCCTCTAATTGTTAGGCTATAATTAAATAATCACCTTCAATGCTTTCGACCGTAATTATTTTTTAACTAAACACAATGTAATGAAGTTAATTCGAAGAGAAAATTAAAAAAAAACAATAAACATTACAAAAAACATGTCGCCAGATGCTGTGTAATAATAGGTTCACATAAAGTCCAATAACCTACATATAAGTAATGTGAACAAACGAATAAAAAACAGAAACATCGAATTGTCCACACTAATATTACAATCTTATCACCTAGGTTATCTCCTCCGGTGAAGCGAGCTAGCTCACTATTAGAGTTTATTACAAAACTGATTTAAATGTCCAAAAGAATAAATGGTTATTTTTGTAAAAAATAAAAAAATTAAATTTCGTGCTCAAAACGTAGTCATCACACAAAATTTCGATGTAAATTCATCAGTTTTAACAAGAATAAAAACAGCTTCAAATAAATTTAGATACTGAAAATACGGATGGATGTTTATATTGAAGTTTAAACCGTAAAAATGTAGGAAAGTTAATCTTAAAAAAACAACGTATTCAACCGTGTGCACAAGCACATATCAAAATTAATAGAATTGCATACCATAATTTTGGTAGCATTTAGCACCCACCACAGCAATAAAGAAACACAGAAATGTTACCTTAGGTAGGGGATGCCCTTTTGTCACGGAGTTATCTGGGACCGACCTTCAGGAGGACCTCGGCTCTATGGTTGATGTTAACACGATGCTAGCAACTCCCGGAAAATTCAGCTAAGGACGGCCTTTCTTCGACTAGCTTTATCATTAAACTTCAATTGGTTGTATGTACACTGACAGTAATATTAACTTTATTTTACTGTGACCTAATTCTGCTTTTGGTTAATTACGTACAAGTCCTGATTAACACTTATTATTTGTCACTTAACGAAGAAGCGGGTCTGTTTACAGTACGTTATTTATTATTTTTGCTCTAATCTAATAATATACAAGTTCGGAATAATTCTTAATATTTTTAAATTACTAAAAGCGTTCTTTATTTACATGAGGTTATATAAATAACGGCAAAATGTGAACTTTACGTATGAAACTTTGGAATGAACGTTGTATTTTTCCGCCAGAAGCAAAGCCTTCTCCAGAGAACGACGAAGGTACTTTAAATTTAAACACTGAACGCCTTCCTGGACATCAATAAGTTCCTAAGGACCAACTACACGTAACGATAAACTGGTCTCCAGTACCGAACTGGCGGCAATATGTAACTTTTGTAAAAGATATACCCTACAATGTAGCAATTTGAATGCGTTCTTTAGTTTAATTTTCTATATGATGCAATCTCCACTTGATTTAACGAAATTCTCCCAATTTAAAATAACGAAAACATTTATTTATACAAAACTATCCTTATTTACAAAAACACTAACAAATGATTCCTCTCAACATAGTAAAAAGGTTTTCCTAAACATCGATACCAAAAATGTAAATCACTTTTTCTTTTAAACCTTCATTTTACTCTGATCAACCACAAAAGCTTCATTTTTGTTTTAGAAAATAACAAAAAAAAAGTTCCTACACCTTTTAAATACGTAAAAGACAAAAAAACGTTACAATAGTAAAGCTTCTCCAAACATTGATGAGTTTTTATATCCAATTATGAAAGTTCACACTACGTTTAAGATGTACGGTAATAACAAATAATTTATAATTTTGAAAATTATCGGCAAATCTATGATAAAATCATGGAAACATGACAAGATGATAGTGGCGATGAGGCTGACGAGTTCAAATAATAGCAAGAGTTGCCTATATTAGATTTAATGTTGACGAAATAAAAAATCTTATACATGCCTGCAAGTTATTTGTAACAGATGACCGTTTACAAAATATTGTAGGAGAAATGATGTCAAATGTACATCGGTTAGTCATGTATACGTCCTTGGGTTGAGCGCGATATAGCCGAGCTTAAGCATCTTTTCTCAATATGTATAGTTATGGGATTAGTTGATGGTCCCGTAATAAATGTGTATTGATCGAAAGATCCCATGTTCAGAAAAGAGTTTATTACGAAAACTGTGAGGCGAGACGGATTCCTTTTATTAATACGTTGTAATAATGAGCAGTATAATAAAGATGATCGCCTCTATAAGTTAGGTGAAGTTTTGAAAGTACTAAATAAAAATTGTCAAGCTGCGTTAACTACAGGAACTGTTTTGGTAGTCGATGAAAGTGTAGTACCTTATCAAGAAAGACTGAAAATGAAACAATATCTCCCCAAAAAACCTCACACATATGGAATTAAGTTATATAAGTTATATACAGTGGATGAATATACTAACCACGCAATCGTTTATAGTGGTAAGAACACGACTACTAATGCAGACACTACCCAAAGTGAACAGACAGTATATGATATTCTTGAAAGTGTTGAGTTCAAACATTGCTACTGCCGCTACTTGTATGTTGATAATTATCACTCTAGCTTACATTTAGCCGAATCGTTGTTCAACATACAAATCATTTATTGTGGAACCCTGAGGTGCAACAGACGAGGCATTGCCAAGACGTTACATAAATATATGAAAAGGGGAGAAATCTATGGTTCTCAGATGAACTTCTTACGTATTACAAAATTGATGGACAAACGGCCAGTTTTAATGTTAGGTACTGATGCAACTCATACAACCACTTTTAAACCAACTGGAAAACGCAACTGGTAGTGTGGCCTATACTTAAACCAAAAGTAATTATTGATTATAGTAAAGCGAAAAAAGGCGTAGATATCAGATCCGATGGGTTCTTATCATTCTGTATGAAGAAAAAGTTTAAAATGGTACCGTAAATTGAATTTTTCCTTGAAACAGCTATTGTAAATGCCTGGATTGTCTATAACAAGCTTAGGTCCTTAAATTATCTATAATGTAGTTTAGAAGAAGATTGGCTCGCAAGTTAATTGCTACTCCAGTAGGATATGAAGAAACCACTACTTCCAAAAATGCTTTATACACCTTTGTTAAACCGTCTGGGCCAGGAAAGAAACAGAAAGGACAGTGTCAGTGCATAAATTAAGAGAAACACGTTCAAGCAAAAATGCAAATAACTTGCTTATAAAAGTAACAAATTATTACAACGAATGTCCTAGACAACCAGGGATGTGGTTATTTTGCTTTAATAGCATTCTTGAAGATAGTTTGTATTGCTGAAATTAATAACTAAGAACAATTTATTTAGTTTACGCATTTTTGATTTCCAAATATCATTTATACTAATAAAGCATTAACAAGTCTTTTATGTTGTCTGATGTTGTGGTCTAAATCTATAAAAAATAGTAAGCCATCACACACTTCAAAAAATATTTAACACGAAACCTGATCACAAAACGTATGATAATAGTATGGTTCTTACAGGTTTTTACTTTTAATAATTTATTTAATGTGACTATCAAAATATAAAAACTAATTACGTCACTACCGATCTACGAGAGCCGGTATCGCTATATCCGGTAAGACACAGTTTCATGCCTTACACATTTCAGGAACGCAGTCAACCTATTAATTAACCTTTAACTACTCGCACTCTCATTTTTAACACAAGTACTCGCTTGGTGTATAAAGTACACCACATGCAAAATGCCATTATGATGTCACATATTCCTAATAAAACAATTATTAATGACACTTAAACATGTACTAAACATAGACGACAACAAAACTGAAGAAAACAATTTAAAATAAAAGTATAATTAGACATAAGACAAAATCAAAAACATTCTTATTGTTACACCACAAAATAAAAAAGGATTTTGGTGTAAATCATAAAATAATAGTAGAAAAAGTTACTATTCACTTGAATCGCTATTACTGCTGTTCTTACAAGCGTTACACGTAATTAGCCTTTCCATGTGTTTCTTAATACTGCCGGTGACAATTGTTACACATTATTGTAGTCACTCTATTCTTTTCCTCGCACAAGAGAGCATCTTGCTCTAACTTTTTGAGGTGGTTCCTTCCGTATCTTCTTCGATTCTGTATCTGGTTAAGAATAGCTTCAGTTCAGTGGACAAATTTTGTACTGTAGAACGATGCATGAGATGTGGCTTCATCAAAGCCAGCGGCTGAATTTTTAGAAAAATGCGTCTATGTTTTTGTGCGGATAAGATGTTTGTAGAATTATACAAAATTTGGCTATTGATACCTGCTGTATTCAACAATTGAAGAATATTACCAAAGGCCATCTCCTAGTTTTTCGGCTTACGGAGTATGTACAACACATTTTGTCGACTGTATCAACTCCACTTTTGTGGCATTATAATCCATTATAATTTCAGGTTTTTGGTTTGTGGATTTATGGCAGAATGATTGTGCATTGTGGATATTAAAATCACCGACTTGTTTTTTTTTGGGAACGTAGGAGACTATAGTCATATCTTGTTGGAAACCAAAAACGGATGATCCTACCTCTCTCGTGTTATTGGGCAAAATTCCGTTGGTAGCTCTCGCTTGTTCTTCTTCAATGTACCTAGCATTGTTATCTTATTCTGTAAGAGTTCCAATTATCAACGTTAGATTTCTATTGCCTTTCATATCTTGAAGTATGCGATGTACTATTGCTGTGGGTGTGTTTGGTAAATTGTACTTTCCTTCGGGTTGTGTACCACAATACACTTCCATGTTACTAACATAAAAGTTTTGGCATCACAAAGTATAAATGCTTTCAACCCATATTTGGCAGGTTTATTAGGGATGTATTGAAGAAATCTACAACGGCCTCTGAATGCTATCAACATTTCATCAATCGTCAGATATTCCCCTAACGTATAATGTTTTTACAATTGTCTTCAAAACTATCCAAAATAAATCTAATAGCTGCTAACTTATCAGTTTCTTTTCTTACATCTCTGGTACTTTTATCATCAAATCTTATTGCTGATAACAAAAAGGAATCACTGATAATTCATACACGCTCGAATATTTGTGATCCTGTACCATCTTTGGTCCATAGTTCTAAGAAGTGAGTATGGTTTTGTTTCTTACATCCAGATAAAAACAGCAAACCAATAAAAGCTAAAAGTTCTGCTTTCGTAATGTCTTTTGTATCTCTTTCGAGAATATCTTGTTCGAAGTTTCGCAATTTGCACGTTTGTAAACTGGACAATATGCTCGATCATTTCATCATTGAAAAATTTCATGAACGAGCTAGTTCATTATAAATATCTATTGCATTGCGACTTGGGCCACGAACTATATTTTTCAAATTTTTGAAGGAGTTTTACTGTTTTACTTACTAGTTGCCTTTTCTTCCAAAAGGTTTGCTTATCTTTTCCACAAACAATTCAGTACTTTCAGATTCATCTGCCGAATCTTCCGTATCACTTCCTTCTTGTTCGGAATCAGTCCAATGGTCACTTTCTTCTATATGTTCGTTATCAGTTTATCACTGTTATCTGATTCAGATTTTGACATTCTTCTTCTGAATCTGTGTCACAAATAACTTGGCCAATGGCTTCTAGCTCCTCATCTGTTAGTTTCCGTGGATTTCGAATCTTTACACGATCCCTGCAGTGAAAGATTTAATTATTTCAAGTGAATTTAGCAAATTTCGATTAGTAAATATTGCAAAAATAATCAAAAGTTGTAGTAAATTAATGTAAAATTATAAAAACAAAGTATTACATATGTACTTACATAACGATCGCTTGATGTATTTTGTTCACCGCACAAAAAATTGTTATAACTTCCTAACTGCTGAACGCCAGATGTAAAACTGACCAGTATCGTGCCAAGACGTTACCCCAGGTATACCTGAAGCAGCGCGAGCTGAGGTGCGCCTTGAAATAGATGGCATCAAATTTTGTGAAAGTGGTGTATTTTATACACCGTAGCTAGTTAAAGGTTAATATTAAGGTTACCAAAATTGTGTAACGTTTTCCGTACTTATTTTAGGAAAATGTAAAAATGGCCGATTTACTATACCGATATATTAACAGTTTTACTTTAAATACGATTGTCCACAAAATAACTTAAATAATTTAATTCTTATAGGAACTACCTTATGCAGATTACAATGCTAATTATATATATATATATATATATATATATATATATATATATATATATATATATATATATATATATATATATATATATATATATATATATGTAAAAGAAGCTATAATTGTTTATCAATGCAAAAAATAGTATTTACTGTGAGTAAAAGCATAATCTATAATTACCATGAGTATTATTCTGGCACCTAACCCTACAGCACTACGTTAGAGCCTATGATTGGTCTTTGGATCTGGCCTAAGCCCCAGGATGTGAGCTCCGATTGGAAGCTTAAGACAAATCCTTTTAAGCTACATCAACTTTCAGATTCTAGCCTTTGATGGGTCCTTAGTCCAGGTCCCTGGTGTTGCGGTCCAATTGGTGGCCTGCAGGTTAAACCACTTTCTAAGTTTCTGGCTTCTGATATGTCATTAGGTCCCGCACGACGACTTGTTGAAGGGCTAGGACTAGCGCGTGCTGATTGGTCCTGGTAAGAACGCCCTTTGTTCGGATTTCACCGGCGGCCTCAGGTTTCGTGTTCTGGTTAACTGTTTGTTACTGTTCCAATCTTGTGGTACATTTTAGAAGCTAATGGAAGTTTTCCTTAATCGGTTTATTATCACCATTTGACGGTATATTTTCAAAGCTAGTGGTAGGTTTTTATCTGATTGCCTGATCGGACAGCTAAGTAGCAGCGTATTTTTAAAACTGGTGAAAGTTTCCTAAAATTGTTATAGAGAAGAAATATTTGTAAATCTGAGATTTGAAATAGTACTATATCGTTGTTTGTTTTTTTTTAATTTTTGTATGCGTTCCTTAGAAATAAGAGCAGTTGGTTATTAGTTATCGAAAATCAAATCCATACAATCAAATAACATTATATTGCGCAATACTAATTAAAATAATTACATTCGATTAATTGTCCATCAAACTTTTCTGTGACTGGTTATTTAAAATAACAGTTAATGTTAATAACCATAAGACAAGTGCTTTGTTATAAGCGTTTTAAAACCGTGGTATCATATTAGTTGGGTTGATCGGCCTATTTCCACAGTTTTTGCTTTTGTAGGGCAAGATTTCAAAAGCGGGCTCTGTTTCCGCGATCAGGCTGTCCTCAGCAGAACTGATTTCGTACTTGAGTCGAATTTAATTACTTATATTTTTTTCCCAAGCACATGATTCGAACTTGGAACCCTTCACTTATACGCCACACTTTTACAGCTGAGCCACTAGCAATATGTATCTAGAACCATATATATATATATATATATATATATATATATATATATATATATAATATATATATATATATATATATATATATATATATATGTTATATATATATATATATATATATATATATGCAAGTAAAGTGGATTCTTTGAGTATTCAGCGAGTGCTATTCTCGTCCTTTCCCACTATCTGTATGGATTCGATGATCGTCGTTCCAGACAAGTTCAGCGATTCTTGATCTTGCGGATGTAGTTCTTGTGTTACTGAGTTCTTACTTTGAGAGGTGTACAGCTGTCTTGTATGTATGATCACCCCATTCGCATGTTAGGTTGAATTGTGTATAAAACAACAGATATAGACATTATTATTTATTATCTTATATCCCCTTATGTAGGAATCAGTTTTAGCTGCATAGCTAGGTGTGAACAAATGAAACACGTATTTTGAAAAATTAAATACATCAATTTAATTTTTTATTAATTTGAGATCTAATTTGTACACAAGTACACAAGAGGGGGGATAACATAATACATAAATTTATTTGTATGTGTTAAACTATTTCAACACTCTATAGTTGCCGGTTTCGTAGCGGCATGTATGATTCGCTACCTTTAGCTTTACCAAAGTAGATTGTGGTCTTAGAAAGTTAGCGAGATCTTGTGTTAATTCAATCTTCCTATTAACAAGGCTTCAGGGCCGTGTAAACGAATTATATGACACCAAAATACTGCTAGTTTGAGCTAATGCGATTAGCATAGACCAGATATTGCATACTATATGAATGTGCTCCTATCAAGCGATAGCTGATGGCCTCGATCAGTGAGAAGTAGTTATGGGACATACTTATGAAGAATTGTGGTTTTTGATTCTCTGTAACACTGCGTAGAAATATCTGTTTGAGAGAAGTGATATTATTGAATTTCAAGCTTCGCAGGTTTGAACATGTATTTTGAACACCCTGTAGCATTTATCTCTAATATTTCTTCTCTGTTACATAAGCTTATGCTTGATCTTTATTAGGTCCAAATATAAAAGATTCTAATGAAACACAAGATGGTACATAATAAGAAAGTTATACCTGCAAATGCGACTAGAATTCGAATTATTTCAAAAACCGTAAATTTTACATGTATGAAACCCATACAAATAAAGTTTTATAATCGCACGTAGAATCCACAAATCAAATGATATGCAGGGTGTTCCAATAACACATACTAACTTTGCCTTATCCCGCTTTTTTTAAATACTCTGTACAGTTAAGAATAACTTTTAAATGCGCACACTTACTACACTACTACAGTTTATTGGCAAAATTTACCTACAAAGCACCAGTTTACTTTAGTCTATCTTTGACTCACCCGTACATGTAGGTTGGAAGTTAAAAAGAGGATACATAATTATCTTTTTAGTATTCATCTATCCTAAGTCATCCAAAACAAACCCCAAAGCGTGCATGTGCGTATAGTCTTCGATAAATAAGATTCGATTATGTCAGATTTTATTATGAATTGTCAAATTAATCGAATTGTTTACAACTTTAGCTCAAAACAAGTAACATGAGCAGAAAAATTATTTTAATAATTTCAATTTCAATACGTACAACAATGACGTTTATTAATTAAATGAAATGCCAAATGACATTTACCTACCAACTCGATAAAATGCACGGAAATTATTAATTTGATCTTTTTCAATTTAAATGATTGTAGTTATTACTACTATTACTATTATAATTACGCATTCATACTAAAAAATATCGCTTGACAATGCATAATCGCCTTTAAAGCATTCGCAACGTTAAACTCGTTGCTCATGCTTTAAAGGATCGTTTATGCATTCGTGTCATAACATACTATTAAATAGTATATTATGAAATTAGTTTATAATGCAAGGGATTATGGAAGGAGTTTCCTTTATTGCTTGAGCGGGGCGAAAGCAATAATGGAAACGAATGCCATAATCCCGCATTATAAACGAATTTCATATGCTATTTTGTCGTCGAACTAGCCTCTTTGAGACGAAGAAGCTGAGTTGTGTCTTATAACTAAAACGAAACTGTTACAGAGAAGGTTTTGCTTGCGTATTTCCTTGATCAGGTAAGTTCATTACATCATTTATTAAAGGTAATCATTCTTCGTATTTATTTTATTAGTCGAAAAACTACAAATCGTCTTCATTATGGTGCACCTACTCCAAATTAAAATGTACGTTCCGTCTCAAAAGGGATGTGGACATCAGCAAGTTTTCAAAACTTTCGGCATTCTTGCTCTGCTGGGTACATACCAGTGAAATCATTAGTGTTTTCAGGAGAGCACTTACTTAATTTTATTCTTGAAGAACCCAACGACAAATACTTACTTATGAAGGTAAATTTTTACTTTTAAGATTATTTTTAATAAATATGATTACATTTTAGGTAGTTGCAGACGCATAGAATTGTACAATCTGGGTGTTGGGGATATTAAAGAAGTAGGTTCTGTCTTTGTAGTTTATATTAGAGATACCAAAACACATTAAGAAGTACCTACATGAGTTTAAGACCGAAGCATGTGAAGATTGAAAAGTTTTTTTTATTCTACAATGGGTGTAAATGTACCTGTAATCCTATTGACATTAACACGTTTGGTCAGATTCCTCGACAGATTGCCAAGTATTTAAATAATCCCAATGCCGATCAATACACAGGATATTCATTTCCTAGAACTTCTGCCACAATCTTGGCAGACAGTGGCGCTGACATTAGAATTTTAAAACGGCATGGGCATTGGAAAAACTATGCTGTTGCTGAAGGGTACGTGGTAGACTCCATCGAAAACAAGAAAATTGCCAAAACCTTAGGATCGAGTAACAAATCAGTAACCGTGAAATATTTATATCAACATTTTCAAGTAGTTCAAGCGAATGCCTTCTTGAAACATCTGGGAGAATTTCAATGACCGAAAATTCCAATTGCACCGTTAATAATAACATCAGTAAACAATAATTTCTTTAATATTAGATTAATTACAGATCATATTCTAACTGCCATAAAGTGACAAAATTGTTAACGATTTTGACGTTAATAACCAAGGAATTCTATTGCTTGTCGACGACAATAGTATAGTGAGTATCAAGAAAAGCAAGGGACGTTTACCGGTCGACGGCCATGTTTCGCCGGAGACCGGTACAACCCTTAATGCTCGTGACGCTCATACTGTCTTTTGCACGATTGTATTTTTACCTCAATTTAAATTATTTAATTTCTACTAAATGAACGAAAAGTCAAAAGTGACGTTTTAAATAGAAATGTCCAAATTTTTATTTCTTATTGTGAAGTATAGTACCTATATACAGGGTGTGGCGCGAAGAGCTTTGATTAAAAGTAATGGCGGATACAGTAATGTTAAAAATCTGAAATTACGAAGCTATAGGTTTTGTGTGACGCTGAGTTCAAATATAATATTGTCCTGAATGTGGCACTTCCGGTTATACCGGATGTAGACGTCAACTTTGTTATTTTAAATGGAACCTAATATTTTTTATTTTATTTTCGAATTCTACATAAAATTTGAGATAAAATGTGTGCACAATGTCCGATACCAAAATGAAGTATTTTCGAGATATTTCAATTTTTTTCTAAAATTTTGAAAAAATCCTAGTCCACATTGAAAAACGATATCTCCATTAATAACGAAGCTAGTGACGTGAAATTGTAACCAATAAACAACAAGCGCTTGCGCGTTAACTCCATATATCCATCTCATTGATATTTCATACAGGGTATTTTAAATTTAGCCGCCAACATGCACAATTTAAATCATTTATAAGTTGCTTACTTTAAATAGAACACCCTGTATTTTATTACATTTTCCGCTGTATTTTTTAAGCCAATTCGTTTGGTATCAGTATTCCCTATACCTAAATCCAACCACTTTTGAGATATTTCATTATCTTAGTTAAAACATAACAACACTTAATTATTTCAACATTAGTAAAGGGTAGGCCATGATTTCCATTATTTAATGTGATATTTTGTTATTTTTTCATAAGTTATTAATTCTGAAAAGTAACCAATAGCCTGAAAGGATTATTAATTGTGGATATCATTAAAAACGTTGACTAGGTATTTTGTATTAATTTAATTAGATAACTTACAAACAAAAATAACTAAATGTAATATTAAACAAATAAAGTTTTATAATAAGTGTTCAAAATTACCACCATCTACTTCTAAACATTTATGAATCCTTTTCATTAAGTTATGTCTTGTAATTTTGAAAATATGGTCGGGTGTTAGAGAATTAAAAGCAAGTAAGACTCTCTGCATCATATCTTCCTTTGTCGTAACTGGTTTGGAAAATACCTGATTTTTTATGTAACCCCAAATACCAAAATCTAGAGGAGCCGTTGGCGAGCTGGCCAACGAAACGGACCCTGATTGGCAATCCATCTATCGTCAAACAAGTCGTAAACATGCTGAGCAACAGGCCCAAAGTTATGAGGAAGTGCTCCATCTTGCTGATACCAAGCTGAAGCCGCCTCTCCATTTCTTAAAGTTTGTAACGCCGGTCGTATGGCTTCTTCTAAAATGTGGCAATGTCTTGTACCATTCAAATTTTCAGCATAAAATTTTAATGCTAAAATTTTATCGTCTTTTATTGCACAAAAAACATTAATACTCCCACTATCTTGGAAATAACGTTCTCTACTAACATGTGGATTTTCATTAGACCAAAAATGGGAATTATGTCGATTAAATAATCCATTTTTACTAAACTTTGCTTCATCACACCATATAACTATTTTATGAAGTTTTCATCCTCTTGGGTCCTCATTAAAAACCATTCACAGAATTCTACACTTCGAGGAAGATCACCTAATTGTAAATGTTGCACCAAATGATATGAAAATGGCTTCCATTTGTGTTTTTTTAAAATGCGATGAATTGTTGTCGTCTCTCACAATCTCTAATGGAGGCATTTGGAGAGGCCGTAAAATAACCCAAAACATTAATTTCGTTTATGTCACTGTCCACTAGTGGTTTATTTTTATTCGTTTTTGTCTTAAATTGACCAAACTGACGGCAGTTTTTAAGCAATCTTTTTACAATATCACCAGTTGCATTTGGTCGATTTGGATATCTTTCTGAAAAAACACGGCAAGTCCGTTCTATTACACTCGCCGTAAATAATAGGATTTAAAAAATCATCATTAGTAAATCCTACATTTGCCATTATTTACTATGTAATACAAACTGGTAAAGAAAACTGTCAAAACAACATAAACAATTAACGTTCTAACTATCAAATCTTTGACAGTCATGGCCTACCCTTTACTAATGTTGAAATAATTAAGTGTTGTTATGTTTTAACTAAGATAATGAAATATCTCAAAGTGGTTGGATTTTGGTATAGGGAATACCGATACCAAACGAATTGGCTTAAAAAATACAGCGGAAAATGTTACGACAAAGGAAGATGTGATGCAGAGTCTTACTTACTTTTAATTCTCTAACACCGACCATATTTCCAAAATTACAAGACATAACTTAATGAAAAGGGTTCATAAATGTTTAGAAGTAGATGGTGCTAATTTTGAACACTTATTATAAAACTTTATTTGTTTAATATTACATTTAGTTATTTTTGTTTGTAAGTTATCTAATTAAATTAATATGAAATACCTAGTCAACGTTTTTAATGATATCCACAATTAATAATCCTTTCAGGCTATTGGTTACTTTTCAGAATTAATAACTTATGAAAAATAACAAAATATCACCTTAAATAATGGAAATCATGGCCTACCCTTTACTAATGTTGAAATAATTGTGTTGTTATGTTTTAACTAAAGTGGTTGGATTTAGGTATAGGAATACATGATACCAAACGAATTGGCTTAAAAAATACAGCGGAGAATGTAATAAAATACAGGGTGTTCTATTTAAAGTAAGCAACTTATAAATGATTTAAATTGTGCATGTTGGCGGCTAAGTTTAAAACACCCTGTATGAAATATCAATGAGATGGGTATATGGAGTTAACGAGCAAGCGCATGTTGTTTATTGGTTACAATTTCACGTCACTAGCTTCGTTATTAATGGAGATATCGTTATTCAATGTGGACTAGGATTTTTTCAAAATTTAAAAAAAATCGAAATATCTCGAAAATACTTCATTTTTGGTATAGGACATTGTGCAAAATTTTATCTAAAATTTCATGTAGAATTCGAAAATAAAATAAAAAATATTAGGTTCCATTTAAAATAACGAAAGTTGACGTCTACTTCCGGTATAACCGAAGTGCCACATTCAGGACAATATTATATTTGAACTCAGCGTCATCCAAAACCTACAGCTTGTAAATTTCAGATTTTTAACATAACTTTATCCGCCATTACTTTTAATCAACACTCTTCGGGCCACACCTGCATAATTTTACGTTGGTAGTAAAAGACGTCGGTAATAAATCTACCGACAAGTCCTCGCAACCAGTAAACATATCCTACTGTCTTGGAAACAGCTTTGGTAAATAAACGAAAAAGCTCAATCGTACAAAAAAATATTAAAATTATTTCATTTCGTTTAGGTTAGCATCTAGCTGTCCATTATCCACTGTCTGCCATAAAGTCTATTTGACATAGATTATTGTTTTTGCGTTCACAATATTGCCTATTTTTGTAATGAACTTCTGATAAAAGAGGTTGCATAATTATTCTTAAAAAAATGATATTAAAATTGTTTCATTTCTTTTATTTTCTATTTTTTATGTTGGAAGGTCCTGAGTAGTTCCACACCATATATTTTTCTTTTTTTTCTACAGATTTGAAGCGACAGGTTTTAGCACAGAACTCTGTGAATTAATAACCACTTTAATCGTGAACTAAATTTAAACAAAAACACACAACGTTAACGGACGTTATTTATAAATTATTAACTTTTTTACATTTGATTAAAATAACAAAAAAGCAAAACAATATCAAAAGTATAACGATATGTAAAAATATACATTTTAGTCGAAATCTAAAAAAAATTCTATATCCAAATGTAAATTTGCTTTTAGCATGATGACGTAGTAATCCTCTCGACTTCTATGTCCACAATTTAGGACGGACAAATAATTTGATTAAATTCCAATTATATGATTCTATGCAAAAAAAAGTAACATGTTTAGACAATTACGTTGAAATTAAACACATTCATTAATGAAACATTATTGATTAATATTTAGCTCTCTCGTTTTTAGTGGATGGACCCATTACTGGTGATTATTACTCAATTACTGGTTTTAATTAAGAATTTCATATTTAAGGAATACCATTATAGGAAGGTGGTTCGAGGTAACCAACTTTCTCTTAATTGTAACAGCACACTTTTTGGTTCCGGTAATTTTAACACTTAGATTATTAAAGCGCAAAATTCCAACATAAATTATCTTTGCTACGAGCTTATATTTATGAAAGCCTACCGAAAGTTTCATCAATGTATCATGCATTTCGTATATTCAAGCGTGTTTACTAGGTCACGGCCAATAAAAGGGGAGAGAATAATAATTATCCCCAGGGTAGAAACACTTCGTTATTGCCGTTATACCAGATTACAGTACAGCAGCCTATGGTTATAATCACTTGATTACACGACACTCATAATTATTCTAGTAGGATTACAATATTTATTCATTCCTCCCTTTTATCCCTAAAATTTCGATTCTAAATTTATTTAATTATAACATTTCAATATGACAGAACACGCACCAAACTTTTACGACTTTTATGTAGAAGAAATCTGTATACTACCGAAGAACAACAACAAGAACAAAAATTGAGTTTCGTGACCCTTGCAATTCTGATTTAAAACGTTTGTTATATAAACGTGTTTTATAATTTTACTCTGCTGTAATATAACACTTCTACTGTGTTGACTAGATGATTTATATTATCATTTTGCTTTTGTAAGAGTTATGCTCATTTTCTGTCTAATTCATTAATCAAGCTTTTCTTTTATTACCTGCACATGTGATTGATGCGGATGGATTTATGATACTTGTTTTATAATAATTAAAATGTTAAGATATCCATCATACGAATGTCAGAATGTTAATATGTCAAAATCTATATATTAAGATTTTATTAGACATTATGTACTACATTAGTAAATTTTTTTTTGAGATAAATACATTTGTTAATTAGATTTATCAAATGTGAATTGGATTTTGGTTCACTCGCTTTTTTAGGTCTGTATAGTTAGTCCACAGTGTTAGTGCACAGTGCTTAATTACTCGTTTGTCTACAGAGGTATTGCGAACTGTTATTTAACTATTTATGAATCTTGTGTCTAGATTACAAAAAGTCTATTAAATTATAATTTATCTAGAAGAGTGGATGGCACATTGAAACGATTTCCGAAGAAAAATCATGAATAATTTATTACAATAGGTTAGAAACTATGGCCTAACTATATATGGTGAACAAAAGGATCAAATCATGGCTTTAGGGTATTTTACGACGAATGACACGGACTGTAGCGCTTAGACGCCACCGATTTTCAAAATTATTTCAGGGCAATATGATATAGGATCATAATGCCCCCATTTTAAAATTATTTCCATTTATACAGGGAGTATCAAAAAATAGTGGCGCAACAAAGTTGTGTTTTTTTTAATGGAACACCCTGTATATTTTTATTTTTTTAAAATCCTGTTAATAAACCTTCCCTTTCCAAATATTTGAGATTTTCAAAATTGTAAGGTAAATTTTATCAATTGATTTTATCATAGTACAAATAAAATAACTATTGGTTTAATAGTAAATAATGAGCTATCAAATATATGACTGGTTTAGGAAATATGTACAGGTGTTTAAAAAGTTAATCCTTTTCATTTTTGTTTAAATATAATTTTTGTTAGTTCAAATGGAATACCCTGTATTTTTCGTTCCATTAATAAAGAATTTAATTATCTTTCAAACTGTATTAGGTTTTCCTATACCTTAAATCATGGTTTTAGTTATTCCCATTTAATTGAAATATTTAAATGATTTAACTATTCTAAAAGAAAGGACATCCAGGAGGAAAAAAACATACGGAGCTTTCTTCATTAAATGAATTTTTCCCATTTTCGACGATCCAAAATATTCTTCGAAGTTACTTCCTTGCAGTATTGAGTAGAAAAAGCTTGCCGGATATCCTACATGTCCTCTTTGTCGTCAAATAACGTGAATATCTTTGATGACCCCAAAAAATAGTCGAGGCACGTCAAATCGGAGGATCTTCCCAGCTTTTAACAACCTTTAATCTACTTATCGGGGAATCGTTCATTTAAATGATTTTTGCACCATGAAAGGGAGAATCCAACTGAAACCATACACTCTTGACATTTCAATAATGCCGGCAGTTCTTCAAGGTTGTAAAAATTTTGAGCATTTAAATGAGCATCAAAAATAAGGCAATAACATAATCGTTAATTTCCCCACCATTTAAAACCGTTAGTGTATATTTTCCATTAAATGTGTTCTTGGTTGTAATAAAAAATTTTAATTTTCAAACCTTATTGCAATTTGCTTGTGAAATTAAGACGGGTAAAAAGTTTTATCACTCAAATTTTCCATTGCCCAAAACAAAATTCATTCTTTAAATCTTTTTTAAATTTTGATTTGAAATGGGTGGCAGGAACATTTTGTTTTTATTTTTACTTATTTGTTTGTTTTAGATTTACTTAAAATTATTTGGTTTTCAATAACCTTCTTTAAAATTCTTTTTTCATTATCTTAACGGTTTCTTTTTTGCATTTTTTCGTAACTTACTCTGCCGGTGTTTTTAAATCTCTGTAGAAGTCTTTCGAAAACAGCTTTATTAGGATGATTTCGGTTTGGGTATTTCTGAGCGTAAATTCTTGTAGCTAACAGACAGTTTTATTCGCATTCGCCGATCACCAAAATTATATCGAATGGAACATATTTTCATTTTCGACTTTTTGTCATTCCTTAAAACACAGTTAAAGACAGTATTACAATTTAAATACAGAATGGCAATGGCAGCTTGCAAATGTCAATCCAAGAACAATAATTGCCTCCTGGATATATCCTTTCTTTCAAAATACGTAATTTTTGTAAATATTTCAATTAACTGGGAATAACTGCCTAATACAGTTTGAAAGACAATTAAATTGTCCATTAATGGAAAGGAAAATATAGAGGTGACCCATTTGAACTAAACAAGCTAATCATATTTAAATTAGAATGACAGGATCAACTTTTTTAAACACCCTGTACAGATTTCCTCCAACCGGTGATATGTGATTTGATAGCTCATTATATTGACTATTCATAGTGGCTAATAGTTATTTTATCATTGTACTATAGTACAGGGTATCAATTGATAAAATTTACCTTACAATTTTGAAAAATCTCAAATATTTCGAAAGGGGTAAGGTTTACGTAGACGCAGTATAACAGCAACTTTGATTTATTTTACTCGTACAATTCGGATATGCAAAAATATACAGGGTGTTGCATTAAAAAAAACCTAACTTTCATGCACCCCTATTTTTTGGTACACTGTATAAATGGAAATACTTTTAAAATGTGGGCATTATGATCCTATATCATATGGAATTGAAAGAGTTTTTAAAATCGGTTGCTTCTAAGCGCTACAGTCCGTGTCGTTCATCGTGAAATACCCGGTATATATATATATATATACACAGTATGTCCCCGGATCGACTTTAAAGAGGAAAATTCTCTTATTTTGATTTCTCAGAAAATTTCATTCTTGCTGATTTGCCCTGCTTGTTTTAAAACCCCGAAACACAAATTACTTGCTATTTAACTCAAACGGTTCTCGAGATAATATCATTTTTCTTGAAAATTCGAGCTTTTCGTAATTTTTGAAGTAAATTGATTTGTTTCAAAGGAAAAATCAAATTGGTCTCACAAGTTTTAATTAATAAATTAATTAATTAAATTAATAAATTTAAAATGAAATGAAATTCTCAAAAACTGAACTATTAATTTTCTATTCGAATAATGCTCCTCCTTTTCGCACAGATTTCAATGCGAGCTCTGAATTCATTGAAACTGCGCCTTATTTCTTCGATTGAAAGGGACTGGACAGCATTCCGTATCCTATTTTTCAATTGCTCTTCATCATTGTCTAATGTCTCACTGTACACAATTTGTTTTAAACGACCCCACAGATAAAAGTCCATTATTGTGAGATCAGGACTTCTCGGCGGCCATAAAATGGGACCATCTCTTCCTATCCAGTTATCATGGAACTCTGTATTGAGCCACTGGCGAACAGTACCGGCATAATGAGCAGGGCACCCATCGTGCTGGAAGAACATTTCAATTTGGTAGTTCAATGGCAATTCATCCAGTTTGTCAGTTAAAAAATTTTGCACATTTCCAAATATGAATAACGGTTTAAATTTTGATCAAAAAAATATGGGCCAATAATTCCATGGTACGAAACCGCACACCATACATTAACTTTTTTCAAACATTGTCTGCGATTAGCAATTCGGAAGTTTGGAGTCCTACTCCAGTAACGGCAATGTTGGGAGGAAACGACTCCGTTAGTTGAAAAGGTCGATTCATCGGAGAACATTATTCGTTTATGAACATTTGAATCTTCCAAAACTCTATTGCCCATTTCCAAACAAAAATCCAGACGTTTGACTTCATCACCGTTCTCTAAAGTTTGCCTAAATTGCGGCTTAAATGGTAACATTTTGTTCTCCTTGAAGATTCTTTGTAAATGAGATTTACCTATGCCAACTCGTAGTGCCCTCCTTCTTAAAGACAACCTTGGAACTGAATGCGGAATGAACGGCGAGAACAGTAGCAGCATCTTCTTTATCGAACAACTTCTTTGGCTTCTTTAGGTTTAAAACCGAGCCCGTTTGAAGGAATTTAGTTACCAAGTTTTTTGCTCCGGCATTCGAAATGGCAACCTCCGGGTATTTTTGGTTGAATTTTCTGATAGCAACTCGGTAGCACTCTTCCCCAGATCCGTAACATTGAATTAGATAAATTCTTTGTTGTAAAGTCAACATTATAGCATACAATTCAAATTAGCATGAATTAATTTGCAGTTCAATAGAATTATCACATTTGACAATTTCTGTCAGTGGTGGTTTTCAATGAAATCCGCCTACTAAAGTTACTTCTAAAAATTAGGAAAAACATTTTGTCCAATTTTTCAAGAAAAATTCTATTATCTCGAGAACTGTACGAGTAAAATAGAAAGTAATTTGTGTTTCAGGGTTTGAAATGATCAAGAATGAAATTTTCTGAGAAATCAAAAATAGAGAATTTTCCTCTTTTAAAGTCGATCCGGGGACATACTATATATATATATATATATATATATATATATATATATATATATATATATATATATATATAATTGCGCATTTGGTGCTTAACAAAATGCTTTTTTGAAAACTAAAAAATTTCGATATCCGCAAAAAACCGAAATTTTGCAAAATCGTTTTAATTTTTTACTGGGCTTGTTTAAAGAGGAATTTTAAAATAAGTGGTCATTTCTCATAGCCACATTTTCCCCTCTACAAGATGGCATTATTGAATTTGAAATCCGATGTTTCGTCTTTGACCGACCATCATCAACTTCATTTTCTTAAATACGGCTCTGATTTTCTAATATCAAATTGTTGAAGCTCTTTCAATTCTGAATTCAACAATATACCACACTTCACGGTTTAGGTATGTTTTAGACCTTATTTGAGTATTATTAAAAGTTTTACTCGAATCGAAGCTGCCTTGTAAAATCTCTCATAAATTCAGTTATTTCAATTTATCGAAAAAACACTATAAATAAGTTATTAACAATACTTTTTACAATAGTAAGTATTAACAATAAAAAACAATAAAATTTGCTATTTCTTTTATTAAGGATTACAAATAAATAAGGCAGATAATCAATAATTATTAATAAGTATTAAACACGTACAGGTATTAACAATAAAAGATATAAAAGGATAACAATAAATCTAGCATCAAGGAGTCGAATTTTCCATCGATCTTAGTACGTTTCAATGTCTCAGGTATCTATCACATTTCTACATCTATTTGAAAGAAAGTAGGCTTTGAAAAAAATGAACTTTATTCAAATGAAGAGAAATTTGATATCATAACTCGTTTCATTTTAAGTAACCGAAACTGTTATGCAGCGGAACATATGTATTTAAATAAATATCCGGAAAGGAGGCAGCCAAATAAAAGGACATTTAGTAAGTTAGTAGTTAATCTTAAAGAATACGGTGCGTTTAAGAAACCCGCACTTTCTCGACAAAAGCCTTGTAATGAAGAAAAAGTAAACAACGTATTATTATCAGTTATTGAGAACCGCGGAATATCAACTCGGAAAATTGAACAAAACGTTGGTGTGGCGAAATCGACAGCACAATTTATTTTATTTTAAAAAACATTCTGTGAATGGTACACACGAGAATGTCATGAAAATGAAGCTTTTCCTTATCAGATAATATGGTCTGATGAGAGCATGGTGACTAAAAATGGGATTTTTAACAGACGAAATATTCATTACTGGGCCACAGAAAACCCACATTTACTTAAAGAAACAAGATATCAACATCGTTTTAGATTCAATATGTGGGCCGGAATTGTGGGAACACGAATTATAGGACCATTTTTTTACCATCATAATTTAAACCCTGAGCATTACCTCAATTTACTACAAAATGACTTGGAAGAAGCCCTGGATAATTTACCTCTAACAGAAATACGCAACCATTGGTTTCAACAGGACGGTGCGCCTGCACATAATTCAAGGGCTGTTAATGAGTACCTTTTAAATAAATTTCCAGGAAAACTTATAAGCACGTACTCTGAAACGCCATGGCCAGTACGTTCACCCGACATTGCTCCATTACATTTCCTTGTTTGGGGATATGTCGAAAATTATGTTTATAACGAAAACTTTGAAACAGAACGGGACCTCAGAAGATTGGTGCTTCAAGCTTTTCAAAGTATAACACCAGTTATGCTGATTAATGTTTTAGAAGCTACAGTTATGAGATGCTATTTATGTTTAGAGAATGAGGGCAATCATTTCGAACACTTCCTATGAACTTAAATTCTACGCTTTGATACTAGTTTCGTTGTTATTTTTGTAATATCCTTTGTTGTAAATACTTATTATTATAAAACTATTGTTAATAGCTAATTTATTTGAAAACCTCAAAAAAGTGATTTTTCTATAAATTGACAGCTGAAATAATTAAATGTATGAGAGATTTTACAAGGCAGCTTCGATTCGAGTAAAACTTTTAATAATACTCAAATAAGGTCTAAGACATACCTAAACCGTGAAGTGTGATACATTGTGAATTCAGAATTGAAAGAGCTTCAACAATTTGATATTAGAAAATCACAGCCGTAGTTAAAAAATGAAGTTGATAATGGTCGGTCAAAGACGAAACGTTGGATTTCAAATTCAATAACGCCATCTTGTAGAGGGAAAAAGTAGCTAGAGTCACGGCAAAATTTTTTCCGTTGTGGGGTGAAATTGTTAGAGAGAGACAAACTTAACATACCAACTTCCATAATAACCCTGATAATTACAAATGATAGATCTATGTTAGTAAAATACATGTTGTTGGGTTGTTAGAACTGCCGAATAAATTACAATGTTGTCAGCTCTTCTGTTTAACATAACTTCTAATTTTGACGTTTTCCACATTTTGAGATTTTCGATTCGTGTGGCTTGTATTGTTCTATTATAAAACAAATGTTACAATTGCTTAATCATCGCAAAATGATCTAAGAACTGTTAAAAGTATTGTTACTTAGTTGAGAACAAGTATTTCCATCAAAAACTAATTTTCAAAATAAATGTAAACAATATAACCTAAGTATTATGTTGACGTCGAATTTCATATGTTTGGCAACAATGTCAAGCCCTGACGTTTATCCCCACATTGGAAAAGAGTTTGCCTATATGAGAAAGTACCACTTATTTTAAAATTCGTCTTGAAACAAACCCAGTAAAAAATTAAAACGATTTTGCAAAATTTCGGTTTTTTGCGGATATCTCCGGAACCAATCGAAATTTTTTAGATTTCAAAAAAGTATTTTGTTAAGCACCAAAATGCACAACTTTCTTCCTATTTAACCGACTTCGTATCTTTTACGGTTCTCGAGATCCCTGTACTGGCTCTCCTTATCTTGGACAGGTTGTATATATATATATATATATATATATATATATATATATATATATATATATATATATATATATATATATATATATATATATATGGGTCGTCCCCACTTTCTCCTCTCGGTTGGTATCGATCCCATTTCTGTCATTTTGCGTACATGTCCGCACCAGGTGGTTGCTTTCTTGGTAATCTGCTGTAATCTTCCTTTTATCCGCTTCTGTTATCTTCCAGGCTTTCGCCTCGTATAGTGTTATGCTCTTTACTATTGTGTTAAAGATGTTCATTTTCCATTTTCTCGTGATATCTTTATGCCACTATATTCCGTTTCGTCTTCTCACCGCTATTCGTCCTTGTCTTACACGTTCTTTTATTTCTGACGAATCATTGCCTTCATTACTACGCCTAAGTACTTATATTTGTCACATATTTATTATTTCTCCTGAATATGTGAATATGTATGTTGGTTGCTTCTTCGTTAAATTATGCCCTTTGCTTAGTTAAAAGTAGCTTGTAGTATTCTTCCCATCCCTTTTTGTGGTATAATCTGTATTGTTGCTGTATTTCTCTCTGATCTAACGCTGTTGATAAATTTCTATGCTTCAGAACATGTTCTTCCACCGATATACATTTCCACTTCTGCACATCTTTCGTCCCACCGTTTTATTTTTCGTTCTGTCATAAGCCTTCGCACTGTTCTTCTAATTTCGGCATATTTATGCCTATTTTCGTGTGTTTTCGTATTCATCCAATTCAGATATGCTTCCCTCTTAGCTTTTATTTTCGTTTCAATGTAGCCATTCCACCATCATTTGTGTCGTGTTTGTTTCTCTTATCTACTATACCCAAAGCTTCTTTGGCTGGTTGATGTACGGCATGTTTTATATGTTCGTGCAATTCCTCCGTCCTGTTGTATTCTTTTATTCCCAATTGTCGATCTAACCTTTGTTGGTACAAAAACTACTACTATTTTCTCTCAGTCCTTCTATGTTGTATCTTAGAGTTTTTATTGTGTCCATTTCCGGTTCATGCTGGAGTGGTTTATAATTGCACCTTATTTTTTCCTTGTTGTATGTAAAAATTATTTTTTCTTTCAGAAGGTGGTTTCTGGACCCATATTCAAAGTGCTCTAAATACTTTGCTAACTGCTTGACATAATTTCTAGATTGTGCTGGGTGAAAGCCTCATAGTCACAATCGTTTTAGACTATTGTGAAGGAGTCATAAACCTTCACAAAAATGGCACACGTTACAAACTACTACGCCTGTTTTGATTTTTTTAGTTTGTTAATGTCTTCATTTGTTTTGTTGCTGTGGAAACCAACTTGTGTTTCTATACCTCTATACCTTTTCTTTTTGTCATTTTGAAACAACCATATTTTACCTTACGCATTCATAAAATTTTGCTATTTTGAAAAACAAAAGATAAGGGAGAAGGAAAAATATTTATTACGATTCAATCACAGCTAGATTTGGAAAAAATTAAATATTTAAAGAGTAACAAAAAATACAATAAAGAAAACTGCAATATTAAATCAAATGCTCAAACTGACTTCCGTTGACTGCCAAGCAATGAACTAATCGGCAATTAAATTCTTCTGTAGTAGCTCTGTGTATTCCGGCAGTTATTCGCGCCTTTAATAGTCACAATAAATATGTTTTTTCAAAAACTGCAAAACTTTATGAGTGAATAGAGGAAAATATGCTTGCTTCAAAATGAAAAAGAAACGTATAGGTTACTAATAGAATTTTTTTTGCTACAGCAACAAAACGAATGAAGGTATCAACGAACTAAGAAAATCAAAACATGACTCAAACAAAATTTAAAGCCATTACTTGATACATTTGTTCCACTCTGTATACCGAGCAAACAGATTAATTCGCTCCTTGTGTGTTATGGAATTTGGTTACAATTAAATGGAGCAAAACTGTCTATAACTGTCTAAAAATACTTGCTGTAGTTCATATTTTCCTATATTTTGCAGCTCATGAAGCTTCTGCGTGCTTGTACAGAGAAAACTTTGGTTTGTTAGTGTGCTACAGCCTATGTTAGTTATTAATGTTATGATGATGTTTCTTTGTTGTTGACTGTTCAGGAGTGTATCCCCTTTAGTCCTGGTGATGCTTCTGCTGTTGGTACTGTGTTGAGTGTCTGGTATTTTATTGATTGCAATGATGATGATTATATTGATTTTGCGAACGCTTTTGATTCCATAACCCATGATCTGCTACTAAAAAAAAATTTGAACGCAGCTGCTTCACCTAGGTTAACTAACTTTCTCCTCTCGTGTTTTAAAAATCGAATTTGCTGTATTTTATAACAGCTTCTCATCGTATCAATTTACACCTCTTTCTGGTGTTCCTCAAAGATCGACCCTGGGCCCCTTACTTTTCTTACTGTTTATCGAAGAGCTTCTTAACACATTGAGATATTCAGTACTTGCCTATGCTGATCATAAACACTGCAGTGAAATTACGTCAAGACAAGCTACTACAAGACAATATCGACGTTCTAGTTCGCTCATGTTCTTGCAGTAGCTTAGAGGTTGACGTCACTAAATGCTGTATGTAGTATATATCAATATTTATTTAATTAACTGAAAGTAGCGTGAATGCATTAGATAAAATTGTTTGGTAATACTCGTGTAAAGCAAGCAATAACAGGTAAGGTGTAACTACTAAAGCGGGCATAACTAAACAGCGAACGTAATGTGTCTGGTTTCCATATTTAATGACACAAAAACAAAAAGAATCTGCAGCTAAAACTTTCTTGAAGACCAGGTTTTGCGCTCTCATATAACCGCATAAACGCAATCTTGAATAGGTAGCGTCTTTCGCCAATGCTGCAAGGTACGGGAGTGGTACTACCTTCGTTAAAATAATCCTTATAATTGATGGAAAACAACAATCGGTTGGAATCTTCATTTCCTTATATTCCCCGGTGAACGCTAGCAAACTAACAGGGAAATAAGTAATTTTTGTCCAGGCGCACTTTTTTTAGTGAAACACCTGGTTTTATTAATGCAGATTGAACGACTTAATTTTATGTAAATCTTTATATACAAAGTGCTTTAGCAATTGTATATACAAGCAATGATTGTTTTAAGCAGCTGTGAGTACACTATTGTGATGAACAACAGTTCGGCGCTTTTTGCAAAGGCAAACAAAACACCAAAAACATTACACATATATAAATCTGTATCCAGGCGTAAACCAAATCCATTGTATAGGAAGCACTTAAAGCACTAAAGATAAAGACTTTCCCCTCTTGATGGGAATGAGAATGTTTATAACTGCTGAAACACAAACAAATTTTTTCCCGGGACGATTGAATTCTAACTATAAATACACATTCAGTGAGAAAGGTAACCTCCTCAACGATATCTTCGGGAAACCGGGTAACTAGTACGTATTCTTGTGCACATTGAGTTGCTAAATTACAACTCCAGTCCTCACATAAACGACTCCACTGTGATCCCTTCATACGTCATATCTGACCGCCTACATTCTCAATACGTAGAATTAAATCAAACTTACTAAAAAATTCACAATGATGTTCGGTATGGCCGCTAATAAAAATTATTCTCTTGACAGTATGACACATGGACACATCCAACTATAAATAATAAATTCTATAATGCAAGTACAATTATTGTAACTGAATTCCAAAGGTAAACTCGGTAGAGAAGTCTCACTTTTAGGAAAACTCCTCCTGTAACTACACTAACGCATAAATGTGGTCGATAGAATGGATGAGTTTCAAAACTTCATCAATTCACGTCCTGCTTTAGATGAATATATATCCGCATTACCAGTATCTCAATAATTTCATGGTTGCATTCTCTTTCTTTGCCCCAAGTCGCTTCTGATTTTTTGGCGACACTTTCACACGTGGTAGGTGCTTCATATGGCCGTTTCTTTGTAGATTGCTCAGTTACCACAGGGTTTGGAAGATGTAAAACTTCTAGTAATACATTTTGTTTGTTCTTCATAGTTATCACAACGTTTTGACAGGCTAAAAGGTCTGTGTTAGAGGTTAACGGTTGTGACCTTGCAGCATCCTTTAAAGCGGGAGGTTTCTTTTCGTCTTCAGCGCTGAACCTCCATCACTAGAATGTCTTAGTTTATTGTTTTCAGCTGCCAGTGATGCATGCTCTGGAATGACAGGCGATTTATATGATCACCACATATGCTCCAAATATTACAACTGCTATATAAATTATTTCAGATTTAGTTCATGGCTGAGCATGTAATTCATCAAAATGGCAATTTTATAATTTTTTTCCTTGATTTCCATTAACATGCAGCCCTCTTAGAATACGATTTTGAAGGTTTGGAAAATGAGCTACCATGACACTTTAAGTACTGTGTTGAGTGGCGCGGAAGACGGAATAATAGAAAGTTCTTTTTCCATGGATAGTTTAAAAGTATGAGCACAATTAGTGTGTGACCCACACCCATCGAAAACCATAAGACAATTTCGTTGTTGTTTACGAGGTATGAAGTAATTAGGAAACCATTTCATGAAATGTCTCTTATCAATGGAAGCAGTCTCTTGTCATGTCTCTATGAGGGACTCCCCAGACATTGATTCTTCTTCAAACATTGTTTATCTCCCCGTTTATTCATATATTAGGCTTTCGAATAATCAAGGTTGGGTGTTCCTTCATTACATATTTAACAAGATTCAACTGGAGCTTGTCTGAAATTTCCGTTCTTGAAATCTTTTCAGGAACTCCATTACATCTAACTTATCAAATTTACTGTAATTTATTACCCTGCACTACCCTGTTGGCTCGTGCTGACATAGATTCAAGCGGGTACACCGCATCCATTGGACCTCCATGAATTTTTGCCGGATTTATGGATTAGTTGATCGCGTACTGAGTTTATTTGGTTTTTTATAATGAGACAAATGTATGGAAAGGATCTGCTTTGTAAATAACATATGGGCAAATAATTTTTACAGTTATTACAGATTTAGTTGTGTAATTAACTATATGTTATATTGTTTGTACATGCTACAGATTACTTTAGAGTGTTCATCCCACACTGCGTTAACATGCAATGCGAGTTTGGTTCTATTTGCTGTCTGTACCTCTCGGGCACATAAACAACTTCTTCATAACAGAAGATTTTGTTTCTTATTAGCTACTGATGAAAACTTATCCACTCAGCGTTTTGTCACCTTCTCTAAACCTACAAGTCTTCTCCTGGTGCGAATAAAGACCAAGTTTTCTGCCAAAGATGTTAGAAATAATATTCTGCCTTCACGTTTTTCTTGGTTATACGGTGGATAGAGATTTGTCTAAATTAAATACTCAGCAATCCCAGCAACATCCGAGAAATTAAAAAAAAAACGAAAATGGCGAACGTTTCGTTTTTCTTTTGAACATGAAACCAAACGGTGACGTTTTTTCCTCACGATTTCTTCTGAGAAAAATTTAGGAAGTGCAAACGTTTTGTTCTTTTTTACAGTTTCTACAACTGTTAATGAATTGCTTAGCAACTTGAGAGTTAAATTTAGACCAGCAAAGTAGTTGTCACAGGTCAAATTTCTATTGGTATTATTATACGGTTGAGCCATTGTTCAACTACTTGACCGGCGAGTCCCTTTGCAACTGAATTCCCTTTCCTTTCCTGTGCAAGGAATATCACCCAGTGGATAATATGTTTCCGAATCACATGCCCACCGTATTTTTATCCCATATTTATCAGGTTTGAAAGGCATATACTGTCTAAAACTCTTTCTAGAATTTGTATTGATACCATCCCATATCTTGCGTATGTGCTCCAATTTTTCAGATTTACGTCTCTCAGATGTAAAGTCTTATAAATCTGAGTAACCTCTTGCATCACTTCAGGCCCATGGTTGCCCGAACCGTTGGATTCCATAATAATATATTAATTGATGTGATTATTGATCATATGTATAATACTCGTATAATAATATTCCAAAACATGTATACAACTCCATAATATAGCAAAACCTCCATTTTCTAGGGGTTGGTACTAGAACAGCTTCCTTATTGGTACAAGTTGCTATACCTTCAATAACTTTGTTGTTCGAGAAAGTAAAAATCCATACTGACGTTATTCAATGATTAGCAGGTCCGAAAACCGCTTTGTGGAGCTTTCTTTTACAACGTTATGTGATCGAGCACGCCCCGTTGCTTTTCCACGCGGTATCATCTTTCGCGTTGAAGCAAAAATCTGTTACATCCCCTTACATTTCATGATCAGCATCTTCATAAACAGACAGACAATCATCATTTTCTCTTGCTATTGATTGATGATCATCGACTTCGGGGTCGGTATCCTGATCGGAGTCTGGACTATCGTCATCGTACTCTAACCCATCTCGGACAATTGTTTATCAGTAAGCGTCTTCTCCCACTTCTTTGCTTTTATCAGCAGTGTATCATATAGTATTTGCTCTCAGTACATAATGGCAGAAGTTATTGCTATATTACTAGCTAAATCATAAAGTTTTGCCACTTTATATACCAATCGGCGCCGACTACTTTCATATCATTAGAGCTAACGACTCCAGATTTATTTT
Organism: Vesta saturnalis; assembly: GCA_036346205.1. NCBI lineage: Eukaryota > Metazoa > Arthropoda > Insecta > Coleoptera > Lampyridae > Vesta > Vesta saturnalis. The sequence goes on along the minus strand of JARFJB010001938.1, from coordinate 1,071,946 downwards.
GAATATCTCGTTAAGAGTTTAAATCGGTCGTAATTTATTATTGTCTATTATTATATAATTATTAGACATTAGATATTAAGAATTAGAAACATTAAAAATTATAGTATGTGATTCAAGTTTTTTTAGGAAGTATAAAGGCATTATAGCATTGATCGAAATGGATTATTAATTAGATGCGAAGAATTTCACATTGTTTCCACCGTGAATTACAAAAATTATATTAAAAACAGGAAGGAGCCCCCCCCCTTTACCCGTTACGTAACTTTCTTTGTGTAACTTCAAATACTTTCAAAGCTCAACATTTGTTTTGATATTTGTTATAACCTAAACTGAAGATTATTTTAGGAAGAACAAAGTCTCAAAGTCTAGCCACGCTATAGCAATTACATAGTTAATTATTTTTAACTTAAAGGACGCACAGGATCCAATGGACTCCGCTTTCCCGGATAAGGATTAACGAAAGATGAAATTTATTACGTTTTTCAATTGTTGTTAATATAAAATCACTTAATTGTATGCTGACTTGACATACCTTGGCATCAAGTTGAATTATTGGACATTTTTTTAGCGTGCTCGAAATATTATTGAGCTCGTGTTTGAGATGGTTGTGACCTACATTGCATTTCTTTTTCCGATTTGATTGTCCTATCCTAGGAAATAATTCCTTTCAATACGTATGTACTAGTTACTTCTGCAACTGTATTCCTATCTAGTTTAGTAATCCAATTAGTTACGCACGCCTTTACCACTCTTCTACCATTTTCCTGTAAATAGCAGCCATACCGCTTCCTAAAATCACCGAGCTGGTAGCGTAGTGTTAACAAGACCTGCTTAGCATTCAGGAGGTAATGGGTTCGATTCTGGCTACTCTCTACCTTGTATGATGTTTTTTCAGTGGGTTTTCCTCATACACACGTAGCAGCATGGTCTCTGCATGTAGACACACCATTTGCGGCTAATTAGGCGAATGCTGAGGTAGTATTTTGCCCCTCAAAACCGTAACTCCGGTCCTCCCGATCCAATCCTGACCACACCCATTCTTAATACTACCATACATGTATACGTAATGTATGTATGTGTGCTGGGAATCCATGATTGTTACTGAAGAAGCCTAGAAAGCTCAAACAGCCCGCTCTGCTCCTTGGGGAGGGATGAAACACCCGACTTTTCCTCTCCCTTGTTACTAAAATGACATAAAATGATATTCTTCTCACCCTTCTGCTATTTCATTACCACTGCCATCGCCTGCCTTATTATACCTGCACCCGTATATCAGTATACCCCGATCACTGACTTCTTCAGAACCACATTTACATCACCTATATTAATTTCAAATAAAATCTCCTTTCATCTCCAGTTGCGATGTCCCTGTCTCATTAAATTAACCATTTCCCTCATTAATGACAATCCAGTCCACATCCGCGGCCCAAAATATTAATCCTAGATTTAAAATCATGCTTAAACCTCAAAACTTTCATTTTCATTCACCGAAACTTACATTGTCATAAACACATACCATTGATAACAATTCATAATTCAAACCACGCTTCTCCATGTGGTATTATTTTCCTGAAATGTCCAAATTAAGAAACTAATTACCAACCTCAGTTACCGAAAAGTATTCTCTTATTTATTATAACCTCCACGTTAATCACTTTCATTCATTCGCATAGTAACCTTATTATTTACATACAAGATAAAGCAAAATTGCAACTTTCTGTTCATTTAGTAATAATCCCACATCCTGCATGTAGATCACCTTTGCCTGAGTTAACACTACTAGTAATTTATATAATTGCAATTATTAATTGGCATTTAAACATCCCCACACAGAAAATCACCCGTTCATATATTTCTGTTGTGTTACAGTAATTCATTAAACAACTAGAACTGTTTTCGGCGGGATATTCAAATTAAGGCAGAAACCCGGGACCCAATATGGGATATACTAGGAGAAACCCGGGACCCAATATGGGATATACTAGGACTTTAATTGTGTTTACTTTAATGCATTTATTGTATTGCAGTTAATCTGTGCAATCATTAATAGTTACTATCATAGTTGTAATTGGAGCAAGTAAACTCAGTATAGTTTTATTCAAATAAAGTTGGGTATGACTCATTCTTAAAATTACACGAACCAAGATTTAGGCGACGTAAATCTTCATTAAATCAGTAAAGTACCGTTTAATTGTTATTTTTATCGGCAGATGTTTCCACATAAATTTCCATAAAATGTCAAAGAAAGTTGAAAATTATTTCTATATTTTAAACTAGAAAAATGATCCATTATATCCACTTATTTTATTGATAGAGTCAAAAATATTTATAACTTATATATTTGTAAGTAAACAAATACTTTTTTTGTTTATTATAAATTAAATCATGTCAGGTGGATAATAATAAAAATTGCAATTAGTTCGTTATTCTCAAGTTTGAAAACAACCCTTCTAGAAGAATGTAATTCCTCCCTTTCCTGGTGTCGGAAATGGAGGTTTACTGTTAAGTGTATTACTACTAATGAATAATTTTCACTTTTCCTTTTAGCTCAGTCGGATTTTGTACTTGCAAAATAAGGATCGGGGTTCGTTATTCAGGCTCTCAACACTTTGAACAAATAGATAAAAAAGTTTATGTACATTTATTCCCTATTATCTTTTATAAAACTAATTCCGTTACTGTAAGCTACTTCTAAGATATAAATACAAAATATATTTTCCTGTGGTTCTCCTTCCTGGCTAGTCCTGGGACGGAGGGTAAGGTGGTCCTCTGGAGTTTCTGCAATGTAACATTAATAGAAGGGTTGGGTTTTGACTTTTAATTTACGTCCTTTGACTGATTTCAATTTATATTGTTTAACTTCCGAAATAAAATAAATAATTTTACCTGAATGCGTCCCTGTATAAACTACAGAAGTTGTAGCAAGATAACCCTGTTATAAACACGTGTGCGATAAAACACCGAGTTCAATGCTCTGCCTTTAAAGAAAAAAATCGATATTTTAAAGCGGTCTGTTTTCAAATGTATAAAAGTACTCTAATTTTATACCTGCTTTTCTTATGAAAATAAACTCATTCACGTTTAAATTCAATTTTTCCCTTTTAAATAAATGAAAGCTTTTCGTTTTTAAGGTAGCTTCTATACGGTAGCTGCGGATTATTTGTTTCTTTTCCGATATTAATTACTTTAATAGACAGGTTTTTATTTAAATGACAATACTTTTGTTATGTTGGCCGATGTTAAAATATAAAACCTTCGTTTTCTATTAAAGTGAATTTTCGCGTCTAACAATAATGATTTTAATTGTTTAACACGAAATATATTATCGGATAGTTTCTGGTTTACAGGTAACAATCTTATTAATTGCAAACGGTGTAACTTACGTTTTTCGGTGGTGGCGGCGGCGGTTTTATTACAGGCGATAAATTGAATACTGACGAACACGTCTAGTTTTTACGATTCTGTTTCTATATTACTGGATTAACGTTGTAAACTAGGTGTTCGGCTTAATCGAGGTTTTAATTACAGGTACTCTGCGGTTGCGGGTACGTTTGTCGAGGTGTTTTGTTTTAGTGTTAGTGTAAATCTGTAGGTGGGTCTCCTTTGTTAGCAATCTGGGCAACCACCCGTTAAACTAAACAAGACGATCTCCGTCGGTCAATGGAATGTCGGGCAACTACCCTTCAAACTCCACAGTGTAGGTGTGTGTGTGTGGGTCTCCTTTGTTAGCAATCTGGGCAACCACCCGTTAAACTAAACAAGTGGATCTCCGTCGGTCAATGGAATGTCGAGCAACTACCCTTCAGACTCCACAGTGTAGGTGTCTAGTAATGAAAGAGTATGTCGGGCTTAAAACCCTCCATATCCTTATCACCAGGTATCTCAACTTACGTACTTTCAACGTTAGATCTCTGCAACTCTAACCCTTTCACTTCGGTGAGGCTATCAAGTCGCGGAGTCTCGATTTCTACTTCGGGCGGTGGTTACAGGCTGGCAGTTTTAAATGGTAATAGTCGGCGCGAACGCGACAATAGAGCACACGATTTCTATTCGGATTCTTCTTGTAGAGAGCTTCTGGTGGAGAGCGATTGATAATCATTCTGATTCATTGATCGACTGACCGATTCATCATTCGCAACGCGTGCTTCTCGTCGAGAGCTTCTGGTGAAGCGATTGATAATCATTCTCTAGCAACGCGTGCCGCGTTTTATAAAGAATTCGCGAGGGTGGTTACGAAACTTTGGTGGTGAGATTCCGTAGGCCAGTATTGGCGGAAGATGCTCTGACGTATACAAACTTTTAAACGTTTTTGGGATTTACGTCTGGAGGAGAATGCATGATTAATTATTGTGCAATTTTCTGCAACGTTATGAAACATGTTTAACTTTTACTAAAACTTCTACGAATTTTTATAATTGCTTGCACCTGTGCATTTAGCCAGTCACTTTATCTTAATAAATTCCGTGAATATTATATCAGTACTGGTATTTTACTTAGCAAATAATTAATCATGATAGGAAAATTTTGATAAATGACGGCGTCTTGCTAATAAACTTTAGGAAACTAATTAATAATAATAAAAAGTTGGGATATCCGACGGCGTCCCTTTAAAGCATAATTATTGCTTTGTAATCGACATAATTCTTGTAGATACTTTACGATAACATAAATATTGATACATTCTTGTAGAGGAACTGTGTACAGTGTAATGTAGTTCGAAGGTCAACGAAATTATAGATGTTTATACAGTTTAATTTAGTAAATAGTTTAAATGTAGAACGGAAACGCCCAATTATCTCGTAAATTGCTAGTCCGACTTGTACAAAAGTTGGGATAAGCCTACTTTGGGATACCAGATTCCACATTGACAGTTTGTCGTTTTTCTGATATTATTAGTCACTTTGGTTTTTAAATACACTACCTTATATATATATATATATATATATATATATATATATATATATATATATATATATATATATATATCCCATTATTGGAATCTCCTCTTCAATACAAGTTCAACCATATGTAACACTTATGATTCGATGTAGTTTAGAAGATCTTAAATACATAAAACAGTGCAATACATGTAGAATTGAATAAATTGAAATGTTTAAATATAGAATGCTGTGATATTGTCATTTGTTCACCATTTACATTATTAAATAGAACTGACATTAGTTTGATGTGTTTTGAAAGGTTCTACAAGTAAATTGTTTCTCTAAAATGGCTGTGAATGGCAAAGAACGAATTACTATTCTAACGATGAGAGGGTATGGCGACAGAAAAGGATCATATAGTAAAGTAGCCAACTTGTTTAACGATACCTTCCCAAACCGTTCTCCTATTCATAAGGCTACGGTACAAAAAACTGTAAAGCGCTTTGAGGACTCTGGAGGAGTGAAAGATAGATACCGATCAGGTGGACCAAAACATTTATAAATAACAACGAAACGTTAGGTATAATGCAGAGTTTCGTTGAAAATCCACATACATAATCACGCAGGGTTGCACAGTTACATGAGTTTATTGAGGCAATGATGGATAAAATTGAAAATGACGCAAATTTCGTTAACAACATATGTTTTTCCTACGAAGCAACCTATGCACTGTGTGGGAGTCTAAATCGACTTTATTTAAGATTCTGGAATGACCTAAATTCACACTGAATACAAGAAACCCACACTCAAAGACCACAAAAATTAAATGTATGGTCAGATATAGTGGGTACTGAGTTAATTGGACCGTTCTTTATCGAAGGAAATTTAACGTTAGATAAGTAAGAAATGCTACTTAGAATAGAATACTACTAAAAAACTTGTTTGGAGCCAATTTTAATGAGATATGGTTTCAGCAAGATGGAGGTCCAGCTCATTTTGATGTAAATATTCGGCGTTATTTAGATAAGGTATTTCCAGGTCGATGGATTGGTAGACGAAGTAGTATAGAATGGCCTCCACGTTCACCTGTTTCAATCCTAAGGGTTATTTTTATTGGGGATACTTGAAAAATTCAGTTTAATAAACTAAACCAGCAAGTCTTGCAGAGCTAAGGCAACGAATTATAGATGAATCTCGATTAATTTCTAAACAATCATGGACAAATGTGGTAGACGCAACCTACCATCGATTAGGTTACTGTCAACTCACAAATGGAGCATATTTTGGACACTTGATTAAGTAATCATTATGATAAAAATGTAATCTTTCCATTGTTACGTTTTAATGTAGTTCAAATAGCTTGTATTAAAAATTTATTGAGACAATTAGGCGTTGTTAGACTTCTATTTTATGTATTTAAGACCTTGTAGACTACATAAAATCATAAGTGTTACATATGGTTGAACTCGTATCGAAGAGGAGATTCCAATAATGACTGCATATACAGGGTGATGTATTTAAAAAACCAAAGTGACTAATAATATCAGGAAAACAGCAAATCTGGCAACATTGCAAATATCAAATCTGGAATCTCCGTATCCCAAAATAGTCTGACTCCAAATTTTGTACAATTCAGACTAGCAATTTACGAGATAATTGGGCGTTTCCAGATTTTTGGTCCATTCTGTATATCTCATATTACTCTCTAAGTCCAATGAATGCAATTTACATAAATCAGTACATGTATTCCGTCTACGTATTGTAGAGATATCAATGTGTTACTTAAAAATTGTAATATTTATATTGCATTGAAATTAAAAAAGTTGAACTAAAAAAAAATTATTCACTATAAGTGTCACTCTCAGAAGTGGGATCGTTAACAGATATAATTAATGGTTGCACAACCTCAAAATATTTTTCTATATTTTAGAGTTCTTTGCAGTTTCCCCACCTAGTTCACTTGGATTAAATTGACAGTAATATGGTGGTAACTGTAATACTCTGTGCCAACACTTGTGTTCTATTTCATCTATTTCGTACACCTTCGGTATTGCATTATCTGCAACTAATTGCAGTACTTCTTTTTCAAACATGCTAGGTTGTGCTTTAATAGAAAGTTACACATTTCTTCCTTCTTAGATGAATTATTTGGAATTCTTTCTAGAGGTTTGGAATGGTAATTAACATTGTCCATTACAATTAAAGATGGTTCTTTTAAGTTTCCAATTAAGTTATTTTCGAACCATTTTGTAAACAACTCCGTACTCATATTTCCATGATAGTCTGCACTTTATGACTCTGTAGAAAACCAGTAAAGGATCGGAAATAAATCCATCTTCATTACCTACATGAACAATTATGAATCTAAAAAATACAATTATTTTATTGGGAATTATAATGTAATAATTAAATTACAACAAACCTTTTTCCTTCACCCATTAGCTTCTTCTTCACGCTTTCATTAGATTTATCATGCTAGCTTCTTTTGTGCCTCATCTAAACATACAGGATTGTATAATTTTTATTCTTTATTTTTGTAATAGTCTCTTAAGAATCGTGCACGATTCTAGTAAACCTCTCCTAGGTACCATCCTCTGTTTTGGATGAAAAGCCAATGGAATGTAGGAGGCGTCTTAAACTTGATCTACTGAAATCCAAAACTTGACTATTGCTTAATTCTTTTTGTAATGATGCCAGCGTAACATGTATACGTACAAAAACAGATATAGTACTAGACGTGCCTTGCATGTTTGTATTTACATTTTAAATGCATTTCATAAATTGTTGTCTTTACAGCATCCTTCACATAGTCATCAACTTCGGTGGACTTAGATTTCGTACGATTTCTCCGCTTAGCTGGTGACTGTGGAGGTTTATTTTCTTTTTGGGCTTCTTTAACCGGTTTTTTATAGCACTAAGTGTATTTATATTAACCCCATATGCTTGAGGCGTGCTCTAAAAGTAGCGCTTCCAAGCGTTAAACTTTACACTTCTCGTTACCGTTCAAAATAATTAAGCACGTTCATGACTACGAGCTGCACTTGAGATGTAAGGTGCATTATAAATTATGTTAAATGTTACTAAATTATCGATAATTCACTTTACAAGTAGTAGATAGTTTTGAAAAAAACTGTTTTTTTACAAAAAGTAAAGCAAAAACGTATAAACAAAATTTCAAAAAATGACACCAGTGACAGACGCTGCTTCTTAACCACACGTTTTAGTGCGCTAATATAAATTATACAGCAGATTTATGTTTTAATGGCCATGCTCTTGTAATACATGTAGTTGAGAGAGAGAGAGAGTCAGAGAGTAGAGAGAGAGAGAGAGAGAGAGAGATTGATTGATTGATTGATTAATTTATTTAACAGACTCGTTTGGATTAGGTCTAGGAAGACCTCTCTTACATCCTTCCGAGTACACAACATACAGTACAATTATATAACATAAATAAATACAGTTCAATTCTTGTAACAAAAAAGATATTCAACAAGAGAGAGAGAGAGAGAGAGAGAGAGAATCAAAATATGTAATTTTTGAATCGATGAGTCATACCCAACTTTATTTGAATCATACCTTATTGAAACTTCCATTTTCATACAGTAACACCACCACTTTGTGAACTTATTTGCCTACCAGGTAAATCTATTATATTTAGTAACAAAACATAATAATAAAGATCTAATAGTGAAGTTCCAATCTTGTAACGATACTTTGCATACCGTTCTCCTATTCATAAGGCTACGGACAAAAACTGTAATACTTTGAGTATTCAAGGTTATTTGAATCATACCGATCAGGTAGACCAAAACCAGAGTTATAAGAAAAACACTTTAGGTATAATGCAGAGTTTCCGTTGAAGATCAACATTATATTTAAGTTACAATAATAGTTAATGTATGATAGTAAATTGAAAATACGGAAATTTCGTACTCTATGTTTGCACGTAGAAACTAACACTTAAGATTTGGAGATAAAGGTACTAGGATCCTTATCCAACTAATGTGAAACCCATACAAAACTTAGAAATTAAATTTGTTGAGTCAGGTAATGGACAGTTAATTGGGCGTTCTTATGAAGGAATTTAAGTTGGATAAATTGAAATGCTACGAAATTGATAACAGAAATGTTTTTGGAAGCCAATTTAACAGTAGTTTCAAATGGACCACTCATTTTATGTAAATGTCATTATTTAGATAAGGATTTCCAGGACATGATTGAAGAGGTAGTAAATGCTCAGTTACCTGTTTCATTTCAAGGTTTAATTTTATGGTATTGAAAATATTCACTAAACTAAACCTCAAGTTAACTTAAGGCAAAATTTAATAATTTTCAATTTGGCAATCTGAACAAATTGTAGTGCAATTATCAATGAGTTACTGTCAGACAAAATGGATATTTGGAATTGATTAAATAATCATTTGTAAAATGATCTTAGTTTTAATGGTACTTAATAGTATGAGAGAGAGAGAGAAGAGAGAGAGAGAGAGAGAGAGAGAGAGAGAGAGAGAGAGAGAGAGAGAGAGAGAGAAGGAGAGAGAGAGAAAGAGAGAGTAGAGAGAAGAGAGAGAGAGATGAGAGAGAAGAGATGAGAAGTAGTAGAGAGAAGAGAGAGAGAGAGAGAAGAGAGAGAGAGAGAGAGAGAGAGAGAGAGAGAGAGAGAGAGAGAGAGAGAGAGAGAGAGAGAGAGAGAGAGAGAGAGAGAGAGAGAGAGAGAGAGAGAGAGAGAGAGAGAGAGAGAGAGAGAGAGAGAGAGTGAGAGAGAGAGAGAGAATTCAAAATATGTGATTTTTTAATCGATGAGTCATACCCAACTTTATTTGAATCAAACCTTATACAAAACCTCTATTTTCATACAGGTAGACAACACGCACCACTCGCTGTGAACTTATTTGCCTGTCCCAAAGTAAATCTATTATATTTAATTATACAAAACATAATTATTTGCACAACACCTAAACAAAGTACGGTACACCATCGCATTAATATGGTTCCGCGGATTTGCCCAAGATCATTTTTGGGTGGATCAGCATTTATAAATTATATATCACGGCACTCACAATTTCTGATATTATTTTATAAATTCCTTATGACGAAACTGAGCCAAAAAATTTCATAAACTCTTTGGAATTTTTCTACGATACTCTTGCAGACACATAATTCCCAAATTATAAGTTATTTTTTCGCACATGGGAACTTATTAATTTAAAAGTGTCTAAATAAATCAAAAACTTTCTACATCTTGAATTCGCAAACTAAATAATTTGATTATTGCAACACAGTGTTTTCCCCAACACAATTATTTCGAAATGAGAACTGTCACATATCTACGAAAATATAATTAATTTGCCGTCATACTTGTTCCAAGAACGATATGATACTTGATGACAACATTCAAGCTTCACATCATAACTTTAGAGCTTCAGGTAAAAAATGCCATATGAGTTCAGGACTTTCAGTTTAATGCAATGTGGTGAATAAATTATCCTGTGTAATATAAAACGATACATAACGATTTAAAATTATACATAAAGGCGAATTCAAATTTTATTCAAATTGAGATTTTACGTTAACATATCGAACCTAAAGCTCAATACCGAAGCTTTCTTTACTTGGAATATTTCCAAACACTGTTTTTAGAATTTAAGTACACCTAACATCAAAACTACCAATTTTAATATTGAAGCTACAGTATTACATTTTTTTTATGTTTCTGACATAACTTTACAGATGGCTTCAATAGAAAGTAGATGTTTCAACAAGCGTTTTTAATCACTACATAAGAACCTAAAAAATTTTATGAGGGTATATATTGTTTTTAAGGTCTTCTTTATGTATTTTTAACGTTACTTTAATGCTTCTCTGCTTATGATCCATATCTGGCTAAGGTTTTCCTCTGTGCTATTTCGTCGCATAAATTTATTTCGTATAATATTTTGTTAAATCTTCCGTACAGTTTGGACATCTACTTCCTGTTTTCAAGAAAAAAAACTGTAATGTGATTACTAATGGAATTAGTTTCTTGTTTCCGTTTGAGCACTGCGGAATTAAGCTTCGTTTATACTGTTTAATCGCAACTGTGCTCTAAACGCGTAGATGTTTAAACCCTCACTCATTTTTACCATCAAACCTGCATCTATGTAGTATAACACATACAATTTTTAGTCCATAGTCAACTTAAAACAAAGTAAGACTGTTCGGCTGAAGGAAGCGATTTAAATTTTTATAGTTATGTTAAATTAAATTAATTACAAAAATGTAATTTTGCACCACTTAACTCATAGGAGACGGTCACTAAGATACTTGCTGTAAATTGAGAGCTTTTTTATTTATTTACAGGTTGAAACAGATCTACCCACAGCTACAAACGACATATGCATAGGTCAGGCGCCACTCATTTTTTGTTAAACGGTTAAAGAACAAAACACGAGAAAATTATACTTTAATGTCATATGCAAACTAACTAAATAACGCAACTGATCTACCTATTAGTGTATTTAATATGTCAAAATAGTATTTGTTGACTAACTGCAATATAAATGCAAAGAAAATCTTACTTAATCCTTTTGCAAGGCTTTCCTATAATAAACCAATTTTTAACCGATATATAAAATCCATACCTAAAATATAACGTTTCCTTACGCAGAATAATTACAAATCGAAAATTGAGATTGAAAGTAGTTAAGTTTAATGCAGAAACTCAAATTAATGGTACATGGTCTGCACTCCTGTATTTATATTATGAATCATTAAATAACACAGGTCATGTGTTCTTTATTAATACTGTATTATCTTTCCAAAACGTTATTAGATCTAGCTTTACTTTAATCTTCTAGAGCAGTTCAACTAACTTGTCCATGTAATAACATAATTTGTACAAACAAAGTATATGTACTTACGTAATGTACATTCAATGTAGAAAGTAATACATTGTAATACTGAAATGATCATAATGCTGCAAAAACTTCATTTCCTCACGATAAGCGTAAGCATAGCTTAATATCAACACTTTTCAATAACGTAGAGTAAACGTAATTTATCATCGACCCAAATCAAGCTTGCCAGGTTGGGTATCGCTACAAAATGCAGAAGAGCGGTATCGATTCAGCTTCAAGATTTAATGATACACAAAATCAAAAGGTATCATTCAACTCAAGTTTTTTCTTCAGAACAACATCCTGCGACGTCCATGTATTTAACATAATGGTCATGACACCATGCTATGCAATCTTCGTCCACGCTTCTTTCAACCCAAAATATTTAGTTTCAAAGTGGAATTTGTTAACGCAAGGGAGGAATTTCAGTTGGAATAAACCTCTTACCTTCGCAGAGCAGAAAACGAATATGAATGTTATTACGTTGCAATATTAATTTAGGAATTGTCCATAGTAAATATAGACAAATTTAATAACATTAAGATTTAAAATTAGTTTGTAATTGTAGTTAAAATATGAACCAGTCATTTAGCATAGTATTTGGAATTAAGAAGTTTGTTAATAGGCACATCTGCGGGGGAAATAAGAAATTAGTAACATTCAATTTTTATTGTAATACAGGTTTCTGTAATTTAGTAAAGGTATTGATAATAGGAACAGGAATCTTCAATTTGCCCCAATAACACTCTTATCGAAATGATGTATCTAAGGTCAATTTTCGATCACCGTTAGGTGATATGAACTTCCTTATGTAGTCATCTTGAGGATCACTGCAGAAATGTGTTAAGGGGGTAATTTATGGTAATTAACTGTTGTATTAAGTGTTACCTTATTAAGGGATTAAGCCATAATTACTCGGCAGTCGAATATATCGGAATTTGAGAATTATTGTGAATGTGTGATATTTTCGTCAGAACCCAAACACGGGGATTAAAACCTTAACGATCCACGAAAAGCAGTATAATCGCCTAAAAACTATTCGGCAAAGGTAATTTGTATTAGATTTATTGACTTGATTCCATTATGCTTCCCCGTGGGGTTTCTTTCTTCTTTTTTTATAGTCCAGTTTTCCGTTGAAGTTTTGTCGCTTTAGTTGTCGTTTTTTGTAGTAATAGGATAAGTAAAATACTCTGGACATCAGCACAGTTCGACTAACATGGACTATAAGCCGAAAGTTACAGACCTAAAGATGACAGATGTGACTGTCGAAACGTCGTCGAGGAAAGATCAATTAATAGAGACTAAAAGTAATACGCGGTCCACCACCTGATAAACCTAGGATATATATATATATATATATATATATATATATATATATATAATAACTTGAAATAAATTAATTATAATTTACTAGAAATGTAATTATTACGTTTCTGTTACTAAACAGCACTTTGTGAATGTTGTGTGTGTTTGTAAATAAAGTTTAACTATTTTGAATGTATTTGATAAATAGTAACAACACAACGAATGAGACCAGTTGTCCGACAAATAAAGGTAATGTTTAGGCTGTTGAGAGAGGTTGAATTAAATCATCAGCGCTTTCTGACTAAAATGTGCTTTAATTTAGTGAAGAACCTCACGCTCTCACCGGCTAACAAAAAGCACAGCGGCAATTCTCTTTATCGCACACCGAGCTAGTAGCGTGGTGGAGACATGACCTGCTTAGTATTCGGGAGGTAATGGGTTCGATTCCCGTTACTGTCTACCTTGTATGATGTTTTTTCAGGTTTTCCTCATACACATGTAGCGGCATGGTCACTGCGTATAATCTTACCATATGCGGCTGCTTAGGCAAATTCTGGGCTAGTATTTCCCCCTCCAAAACCCTAACTCCGTTATTTCCGATCCTATCCTGACCACACCCATCCTTAGTCCCACCTCTTGGGGAGGGTATGAAATACGTGACCTTCTCCTTTTCCTTTATCGTACCTCTCATAGGTTTAACTGCACTTTGGGTAAATTTGTCACGGTTCAAACATTCGTAAATTTCCCCTAAACTGTAAAACGGTGTAATAATATATCTAAGTACCAACAGCTATGATAAAAATATACACTACTATCAAACATAACGTAAATAAGAAAATATCAACATTCTACACTAAAATTCAATTATTCAAATGCTATATGCCTAAATAATGTAAATAGATTTACAAATAATTCATATATACAAAACATCAATACAAAAAACGACAATGTATGTAAGGTTATGCATATTTTACTATCTCTGAATCGACGAATTGCCTCAATTAGACAAAGTTTTAGAGTTCATTGAATTTTTTTAATTTTTTTTTAAGTTTTCGCTCAATTTTTTTTCAATATCTGAACAAACGATTAACTATATAGGAACATGTGTAAACACCTTTTTTAAAGATAATTCAATTTTACATCACTTGTCTACATAAAAAACATTAATACAAAATCAAATTCTCCGTAAAAATGAATGAACCCTTCAGTAGCTATATCTGCTTTAGTTACGTTTTGTACACAGCAGTAACCATATTTCGTTATAAAATATCTGGTGCGGAACAACACATGACCTTCCAACCTACAAAATAGAAAATAAAGAAAATGAAATAATTTTAATAACAATTATTTTAGGATAACTGTGCAACTTCTTTTATAATAGGTTTAAACTTAGAAAAATTCCAAAGCCGCCCGCTTCTATAACACAGTTTAGAAAAATTCCAAAGCCGCCCGCTTCTATAACACAGTTTAAGCATTTTCAATCTGATTTAATTGATATTCCGTTTTATGTTAGAAAACGTTATAAAGAAAATCTGTGTAAAATAAAATGTTTGTACACAAATATTTTTACACATTTACTTACAAAATTAATAGTTATTCAGATATTGAAATTTGAACAACTTAAATTCTACCTTAGGAAGCTCCTTGTCGCTGAATTACGCGTCGTATCAAAAAGTTGCATAGACCCTAACTAATCGATATGTGCTGGAATTTTTTTATATCTTTGAAATATAAAGCTGTTTCAGATCCTCCGCTAGATTTCTCCCAAAATCCAATCAGCTCCTGAAGAAATGAAAATAGGTTTAAATACAGAATTTGAAGTACGTACATGTTGCCGTTCTGGAGTTGTGGGTACTAACATACATCACACACGCACAAGCACACGTACACCGACACTCACACCAGCACATGTACTCGCGCCCGCACCCGCCCCTGCACCATCATCTGCAATGGCATCAGCACCCGAAACCGCACCTTTCGCATCTACCTTTACTACACTCGGTTTAGGACGGTTTATTTACACTTTAATTTGCTTTACAGTCACGATCGTAACAGTCTAAGACTCTACCTTATACAAAAACAAGTTTATTATGGTCAATTATGTATCAGGTGTGAAAATAGAAGTAGAATCTAGTGTAACAGATAGAGCGGTGTTTGACGATATCTCATGGCATGGTGGTGTTTTGAGTGCAGGAATTATAGAATAACATAAATCAAATCAGGGAAAGTCATAAACGTAAGTGCGCCAGTTTGTTTATAACCAAAGGTATTGGCATAATTAGCACCAGTAATGTTCGAAACAAGCAACAAACTTGCTTACCTTTCGCAGCATTAAGCCAAAGGGCTCCCTGGCCGGTGTTTTCTGTAAAAACTTCAAAAGACCAATTATAAAGGCCATCAATCTTATTTTCTTCAACTGTACTTTACGTTAATTTTATCAGAGCAATTCTATTGCCAAAAATCTTAATAAAGAAAGAACAAAAAAAAAACAGTGAAATCTCTCATTAATTAATAAACGTTAAAAGCCTTCGTCAACTATAAAGAAATCATCGTAACGGCAAGGCCGTGTAATTCTAAAAATTACTATTAAAACAAATAGCATCAATAAAATAATCAATGCTATTGATAGTACTGTGAGCGAATATCACATGTAATTTTACATCCAATAATGAAATAATACGACTTAAGTTCATTAATTATATTATATAATAAGAGAATAGCATTCAAAGAGTAAAACTGTAAAACTATTTTAAACTCAAAACAAATAAATTCGCTTCCGAAAGCAAGTGATACATAATCTTTATCACTTAAAATTTTAATAATACATATAATTAATTGGTTGAAGCTTGCAAGTTCAAAATTCCAAAATCAAATAATCTTAAACCTTAATTTTAATTATCCAAATGATCATCATATTGAACACGTGGGAAACAAATTCGACAAGTTTTAAAA
This sequence comes from Vesta saturnalis, assembly GCA_036346205.1. Lineage (NCBI taxonomy): Eukaryota > Metazoa > Arthropoda > Insecta > Coleoptera > Lampyridae > Vesta > Vesta saturnalis. The sequence goes on along the minus strand of JARFJB010001938.1, from coordinate 1,055,934 downwards.
GGTCAGTGCACAATGCATAACAGTAATAACTCACTATGGCGTGAATCTCACAAAATACGGGCTGAATACGTTTTGGTAATCGCATCCGCTGGGACAAAGTTTTCAGTCTAACTTTTATTTCGCGACTCACAGCGAGAGAGTGCAATTCTCTTACAATTGACCTCTCGTGAATTGATCAGAAAATACCAGTTGAATCTAATATTTTTTTAAATCACCGAACACGGCCGTGAACAAAACCTTATCCTGTCAGGTAAACTAACTCTTATAAGTCATGGTCGCAAACGATTAGCGAAACATATAAATCTAATCAAGGCGCCTTTTTTAGTAACTATCCACTTAGCTCTATGCACAGAAATCAATAACTTATTTATACGAACTGTTTTGTTACACATATACACAAAACATGTTAGCAACCTTATTTATAGCAATTTATTGTCTGTTCTCGAACTACTGTGCGCATACTTTAGTGATTCACTACAGAGCGAGATCTTCCAAAATACGATATTTACCAATATTTAAATCCACTAATAGCGTAGACACAAATCCAAACGAACGGCAAGCACTAAAATAAACACTTTTTCTTTAATATGGATACGAGGACGTTAATAAACTCAACAAAACATCCACACGAACTTCCCCAGAGTCACGGAATACTAGTTTTAAATCCACGAACATTGAAAGGGTACCTTCTTATATGTTCTATATACCATCGGGTACATTAATAGGTATACGCACGTACTGATTACATCATACCTATCCCAAAAACTCACAAGCAGCACAGTTATCTCACTTACAAATTGCAAAGTGGACACTTTCATGAGAAAAACAACTAGAGTTGAGATAACCAACATCCTTCTTGAGTGACCTTCACCCTAACAATACTACTTAAAAACAAACTGGTACTGTGTTAAATACGTGGAATCCATTAACCGCTTTGCGAAACTCAAAACATTTAGCGCTATAACAGAAAAAACTCAAGCCGAAAACCACTTATTATTATGTTCCTTAAATTTTTACAACAAAACAATGTAATTCTTAAAACGCTGCCAGTTGCTTTTAACAAAATTACGATATCAACGTTTTAAAATAGTAATAACGGAAAGCTAACATTCATTTAAGAATTCTCCACATCACATCTAAATACATGAATATTGCACAAGAAGCTGCACTTAATAGTTGGTTAAGTAATCCCACAACGGATTTGTTTAACTCAAATGTTACTATACAAAACTTTATGATAGTCCGCTCACGGAGGTCGTGTACGGTATGTTAATAAATAGTGCGATGTAAGCCTAATAGTGATAAATATTTTCATAGTGTAAGACATAGACATTCTGTTAGCAGTAAACCTATATTATTCTATAATAATGTACTTAAACGGCTTGCTATCCAATGAAACATTAAAAAAATTAACAGAATGAAAAAGATTATCGAAGTATGGCACATAAGAACCTTAGGAGAAGTGATTTCCATAAATAATAATCTTGCAGATGAAAGCCACTAGACGAATAGTGACATAAAACAAAATATGGCACATTTGACATTATGTTAGATAGTTACACTTCGGAATTAACATACAGAAGCATAGAAATATGTAGCAAACGTTTATGATTATTATGAGTAGAATACGGTCAGCCATTCGGGAGTATCGTATTCTACTATTGCGTGACCTTTCAAACAATCAAATGACAAATGTATGGCAGAGATATAAGCTAAAATTTGGTTTGATTTTAACGATATAAGTATGGCTCAGATTTAAATATTTCATAAAAGCTCTCAAAATATGAAGGTGAGCTTAACGTAAAAAATATATGTGTCTTATTCTGGTACGTTTATAGCGTAATAATTTTTATGGAACGCACGAAATTTTTGGACCTGAACGATACCAATGCTTTATCTGACCCTGTATAAATCTGGTATCTATCCAGATACTAATAACCGTTATCATTATGGTACACTAAAACACTGATTATTTAAATGACTCTAATTTCCTGCATTATCACCTACACAAAATTTTATACAAATTTACTAGTTTCTTGGTTTGCAAATATAACGTACAAAGCTTATAACTAATGAGTAGTAAGTTAATTACAATTACAAATCGTAAACTTTATTGCTAACATTTATTAGTACTAATTGTTTCGAGTTTGTTAATTATAATCCCGTAAGTATTCATTACAGAAGTACTTAACTTGCATGCACAACTCTCTTAATTAAACTAAAACTATATTTCCAATCATACAGGGGAAATCCGACATAAAATAAAGCTGTTAAAGAACGGAAATTAAACAGAATCCTGTAAGCCGCATAGACGTCCAGACACAAACCAGGTATATTTACACTAAGCCATAAATTTAGATTATAAAGTCAAACCATTTTAAATGGGGTTTCCATCCTTCGAAGTAAATTTTTAAACTACGAAAACCGTGTTATGATATAAATAATGTTTACGGCCAAATAATTCGTAAATTATACATAGCTTGATTTGAATTATAATTGAATAAATTATATAATTAATATCGGACTTCTGAAATGTAGTACAAGTTCATGAAACAACTGACCTAATATCGCATAAATTCTTTGAAGCTTTTAGATTGTAACGTTTTTTGGTGAACGCATTTAGAACCCTTTTCCTGAAAACGAAATGTGATTTTTGGTTTGTTTATCAAATTTCGATGGAAGTTGGAATTAAGATTTGGCTTACGATTGATATTAATAGGTAGTAAAATCCCTTTTGCTAAGTTTGTTGAGACTTTAGTAGTTTCTTTGTAAACTAGTTTGAAACTAATTTTATCAATCACAATTGGCATTGTCGTTAAAATTGCGTTGTTGAAAAATTACAGATCTTAAGAATGTTTTAGACGACAGGCTGACGGGAGTTTTCAATAAAATGTATAGTCTTAAACAAAGAGTTTCGCTTTTAGACACTAGGCGTTAAGGGCTAGCGTCGCAGTGAAATCATCAACTTACAGGATATCGATTACATTGATAGCACCCGCTTGTTGCGAAGTGTTTCTCTTTGGTGATACTATTTTCCCCTCGGCTTTCGAGTTTAATTCACTTTTGACTCAATTTAAAATTTAAGTAATAAACTGTTATTGTTGGTTAATTAAAAGGTAAGGACGTTGATGTCAGTATTGTACGAAATGTAGTAGAAGACTCACGTTTTTTGAGCATTGTTTGCGACTTCGCAATGTATGCGAAAGGGGTTGTTATAGTAAGAGGGAACGCGTTATATCATACCGTGAGGGTGTACCGAACGCTACCGTAGGAGGTTTCTCCGCTTCAATTGGTTGGGATCTTACAGAATTTTCAACACACTCCCGGTTTATTTTATCGTTGTGTTGCATTTTGTTAATAGTGACACTTTCGGTCATAGAAGTAAATGGTTTTAGTGCTTTTACGAAGTGCTAAACCTTTATACTGTTGAACTGTTTCAACGCATATTGGTTATGCGGATGGATTGATGTTAACGGGTTCCTGGTTAAAGCAGTAGTTTCGCGTTCATCTCAAACAATTAAAGTACAAACTTCCTGTATGTAATGCCGCTTTAATAAAGTTTAGGGTAGAGTGTGCTTTTGGTTGAATTAACTGTCGTAATTTAGTTCGATTGATTATAAATAGAAGTTGCCGTTTGTGAGATACTATTTGGAGAGCGTTATCGTAGAAATTCCCTGTCGATTCAGCACCTGGTGTATCAGTAGAATGACATAGTCTAGAGGAGGGAGAGTATTCTACGCCGTCCATTTTTGATCGTAGTGTCAGTCAAGGTGAATTCGATGTTAATAGCAATAAAGTATGTTTCTTATTTTTAATGTTAGTGTGGCGGATGAGAAAGCTTGCTTTCGTGTAAACTGTTACATAAAAGCCCTTCATGCCTTTTAGCGTGCGTGTTCATCCACACGATTCCCTTTGTTAATTTCCTGACTTGTTTGTATAATTTTGTGTACTGAAAGTTTATTTCACGAAGATTTGTCAAAATTTCCCGATAACCTTGTTATTTTCGTTGTTTTAATAAAATGCAGGTAACTGAACTTGGGGAATATGACCTTGTTGCATATATGCAATATATATATATATATATATATATATATATATATATATATATATATATATATATATACCAAAATATTTGGTAGTAATATGTTTCAGCAGATTCTCTACACGATGCTGATACCAGATTTTCAATTGGACGAATTATTTCAAAATGGCGACTTTCAACTTCTTTTTTTAAAGAAATGCAATATTTTTTTTATTATTGAGATTCTAAAAACATTCTTTTTACGATAGTATTTCGTTTTTCTTAAAAATTCATTTCTTTCAGAAGGCAAACTAACACTTTAATCCCGTAGCGCATGAATGTTTTGCACTCGATGTTATTTTTGTCCAAATATCAAGTAGCGGTAGACACAACAGAAACAATTAAACTTTATTTTGCAATAAACAACTACCTTTTGAAACTCAAAATTAAAAATTTACATCAAATAAAAGTTAGATATTTACACAAAAAGATCGACACGTTTTCCTTCTTTTGCAATACATAAATTTAAACGTCGTCCAATGGAACCAATAGGTCGAAGGATAATTTCCGGAAAAATCTCGTATATGCAAGTACGAATTCTCTCTTGAATATTTTCAATAGTTGTTGGTTCAACGATATACACCTGGGATTTTGAATACCCCCAGAGAAAAAAGTCCAGTGGTGACATATCAGGTAACCTAGGTGGCCAACTAACTGGTCCTCCACGACCAATCCAACGGTTCTTGTATCGATTATTTAAAAACTCCCCCAACTGGAAGGGCATAATGTGCTGGAGCGCCTTCTTGTTGCCACTACAAATTATTTATGATATTTTGTGGGAGTTCATTTAGATGATTTTGAATTTTATTTTCTAATAAATTGAGTGAATTCTCCCCAGTTAGTTTATTAATAAATATTGGCCCAACAACGTGCTGTTTTCGTCCGAAAATAAAACGTTAAAAAAGTTTCTATCTGTTGCAAACCCCATTGTTAAAAATTAATTCTTAACAGAAAACCATTTTCGGTTAATTCTTGGTTAAGAATCATTTTGAATGGGTGAAATTTATCTTTTTTATTATCCTCCAGACAGAACTATGCGATGTTCCAACCAAATTTGCAATCTCCCTAGTACTGACATGGGGATTCTCAATAGTGTGTAGCATTACGTGGTTTTCGTTGTCGTCATTGCAAGCAGGAGAGTTTTCATGTACCGGTTTCTTATAATCTACAGTTCCCGTTGCACGCGTTTTCTCCAATAAAAAAATGTGCTTGCATTTTCATGTTAATTTTTAGTTTGTTTTGATAAAGGAATAAAGAATTCGGAAATCTCGACTCGGTAACAAAGGGTTTTACTTTCCTGGCCTTATCTACTTTGACTGAAACCTCAAATACTATTTATTTATCTAAATTAGTCAGACAATATTATATATATATATATATATATATATATATATATATATATATATATATATATATATATATATATATATATATATATATATATATATATATACACACAAGGTCATATTCCCCAAGTTCAGTTACCTCATACTCTAAATAACTACATTTTATTAAACACAATGGAAATAACAAAGTTATCTATCAGAAACATTAATTTTGACAAATCTTCCTGAAATAAACTATCAGTACACAAAATTAAACAAATGAAAGTCAGGAAAGTAACAAAGGGAATCGTGTGGATGAACATGCACGCTAAAAGGCATGAAGGGCTTTTATGTAACAGTTTACACGAAAGCAAGCGTTCTCATCGCCCACGCTAACATTACAAATAAGAAACATACCTTATTACTATCAACATCGAATAAAATGTAAGCTTTCACCTTGACTGACACTACGATCAGCAATAGACGGCATAGAATACTCTCCCTCCTCTGGACTACGTCATGTAACTGGTCCACCAGGTGCTGAATCGACAGGGCTCCACTGAATTTCTACGGCAACGCTCTCCAAATAGTATCTCACAAACGGCAACTCTACCTAAACATTATTAAAGCGGCATTACATATAGCGAGTTAGTACTTTACTTGTTTGATATGAACGCGTAACTACCGCTTTAACCAGGAACTCGTTAACATTCATCCGCATAACCAAAATGCATTGAAACAGTTCAACAGAATAAAGGTTTAGCATTTCGTAAAAACACTAAAACTATTTACTTCTATGACCGAAAAGTGTCACTATTGACAAAATGAAACACAACCATAAAATAAACCGGGGGTGTGTTGAAAATTCTGTACGATCCCAACCAGTGGAAGCGGAGAAACTTCCTACGGTAGCGTTCGGTACACCCTCACGGTATGATATAACTCGTTCTCCATTACTACACCAACCTCTTTCGGATACATTGCGAAGTCGCAAACAATGCACAAAAAGGTAAGTCTTCTGCTACATTTCGTACAATACTGGCATCAACATCCTTACCTTTTAATTAACCAAGCATAACAATTTATTACTTAAATTTTAAATTACGTCAAAGTGAATTAAACTCGAAAACCGGGGGGAAGATTGCATCACCAAAAAGAAACATTTCGTAACAAGCGGGTGCTATCAATGTAATCGATATCCTGTAAGTTGATGATGTCACTGCGACGCCTCAATTAGTATTTATTTACTTAAATTAGTCAAGAGCTAATTAAGTTTGGGTCATCCCTCTAAAAAAGGTCGTTGCAGTTCTCCTCCTTTCACCTAGGAATAAGGGGGCCCCTTCTCCTCCTTTGATCTAGATTGAACTTTCACCTTTACCTCTTCATGTTGACCCAAAAAAGAGTCGCGGTCTTGGCAACAACGTAAAATCTGGCAACACAGCAAGACCTTGAGACATGGCAACGCTGCATACTGGGCCAGTCTGTAGTATCTACACTACTTCTGTTCTCAAGTTCTGAACGTCGCAATAAAACCAACAGGATTTCCATGTTCGGGTTTTGCAGCCTTTCAGGGCCTTCCATATGAAAATAGGTCATTTCATGGCACAGTAGTTAATGGCTTAGATATGGTTTTCACACGAACACATTTCACTTAACTTACAGGTAACTACCTACCTCTTGGGGACCTTCTTCGTGAACATTTATTCTACACTAAACGGAATATTGTATTTAACGCTTATGTATAGCTAACTTATTAGAAACATGCCTGTTTTTCATAAAATTCTTAATTGACAATTATTTACTCTACTTATTCTGCCAGGGAATTTATTTACTACTACATTACACATTGAAGCACGCATAGCGTACGATAACACGCACTCAAGCATTCACGCAGGAACTCACGAACTTACGGCTGTTTGAATGGACCTTCATACGAACAGTAGTATAGGTGAATACACGTGCATCGAGACGACACGTACACATGAATGTAGCCACGCACGAATGCGAAGAAAATAAAACGGTAGTATAGCGTGATATTAAGGAAATGATTACTTGTGAATAAATAGTAGGGTCTAAGGTTTTACATTTAGGTCGTATTTCATTATAAAGGTTTGTTTGTTGTTTGTTAGTATGCTCATGCTTATGGTTAGTTACTTACTTATTTTAGCTTATGTATATCTTGTGGGTAGACTGTTCAGGAATCTTTCTCCTCTTCAACCGTGGTCATTCTTTTTTTGTTGGTGTTGCTCTGTTTTATGTAATTGTAAAGTTTACAATTATGAGATGTGGAAACAAAGATTTAGATTTATTTAAATATTTGTGCTAATCTGTTTAAGTATGCGTGTTGTTTCGTAGTGTGCAGCGTGCTGCGTGTGGTTAATCCAATTAGTTTGCCGGTATCTTGCGAGGTCGTCATCGAATAGACGGGAGGATGCGGAGGATATATGGAGTATTGTCTAGGGATTCTTCTATATCCTCGGGGAGGTCGTCAAGGAGGGGGGAGGGTGTTGAATTTTAGTTCGTATTTTTTTGCGTGTGATTTGGGGGAAACGGTAGTTGTAGGTAGTGGTAAGGATCTCTCTGGTTGGGATTGTGTCGCCGAAAATTCTTTTGTGTGCAAAGTTTCTTTGTAATGTCTGTATTCTGTGAGTGACGGGTGGTATGTTTGTATGTTGTATTGTGAGGTCGTGAGCATCCGGCGTTCACAGGAAGCGATAGAGGAGAGATTATTAGGATTTATGCTGGTGTATATAGGTGCTCGGAAATCCATAACCGGGAGTATGCATGTTTTGTAGGTGTGTGGCGACCTCTAATTCTACCGCGGCGGGCGCCAAGTAGTTTTTCTCGGTTTCTTATCCTGTTAACTGTTCTTTGTATATCGGGGAGCCAATTAAAAATTTTGGTGAATAGGAGTCCTAAGTACGTGACTTCGCGACAGTCCTTCTTGATTTAGGGTGGGGGAAACATTACTGTTGGACAGCTTCGGTGTAGTTAGGATGTCGGAAGAGGATTACTTGGGTTTTGGTGGCATTGACGGATACTAATTAATATAGCAGGAAAGGAAAGGAAAGGCCACGTAATTCATTCTCTCCCCAAGGGGGAGAGCGGGCTGCTCGAGCGTCGCGGTTCCTCTTATATAGTCAGCGGTTTAACGCGATTGGGCATGGTAATTGAGGTGGCGCTCTGATGAGGTTCTTTCGTCGAAATCTAAAACGAATTCTTAGCTATTTACAAGCAAATGAAAACAATTTGTTACAATTTCTTTTTGGTAATAGGTTCAGAAAGAATGGAAGTACCTAATTTTCGAATTTTATTGATTTCCATTGGAATGAAGGTTTAAAGTCGAGCGTGTTGAAAAATCATACGATTTACATTACCTCTTTGTAAATAAAATTCGACTGTTTTAAAATTACGCCAATTAAACACTTAGAATTTACATATGTTAACAAAATATGTCATTTGTTAAATAGCAAAAATTTTAGGTAAAACGCTCCACCAATTTTGTAAAGTAAGCTTTCAAAGTGAAGTGACTAACCTTTTTACTCTGATAGTAGTGACTTTAAATTATTCATTTAAACTAGCACAATTGTTAGCCTTTAAAGTTGAACTAATACAAACATAAACTACTTTACCCCACTTCACCTTATACAATGAGGTACACTCTCTACTGTTAAGAATTATCTAACTACCTTACTAAGTCGATTACAGGATGTTAAAAGTCACGAAATTGATCAGGAATTCCGAAAACCCTATCTCTTCCTACCTTCGAAACATGTTTCTAAACTATTCCGAACATTAAAGTTGATTTTTGTTTATACATTTCCTCCATCCTGTCAAGCTGACCTATGCTTAATTTTTTATGTGCATAGTAAAAGTTTTGTGGGATTATACTTTTTAAATGTTGTAGTCAAGTTAAAGCCTGTTTTTAATTCTACAATATATTATACTTATTTCAAAAATATATAAAGTTAAATCAAATGTATCCAGTTTTGAAAATAAAAACATACAAGAATTTATGGCTGTCAGAATCGAGATACTATTAGAAAAGTTTATGTCGTGTGGTCCTCCAGCAGTTTATTCTTTTTTATATCTCTTGGCTCTGTTACATATTTTCGAAGTTTTTTTATGTGATCCAACAAGAAACTACTTAGAAATTTTGTATTCAACTTTAAGCTTTAAATTTTAAAATGTATGTCACGATTTTATAACTTTCTATGAAATTGGTGAAAGTTATTAAAATCTTTCCTAATTAACATTCGAGCTTTGGCTTTGCAAGCTAATTTATATTTATTACTTTACCGTTAATTCTAAACCTTTTTCCTTGCATAAGGTTACATTAAACCACCAATTCTAAGCAAATTTTCACTTAGTGTAACTTTGACTTCAATATTGATTTTAGTCTCCAATTTTTAGTTTCATTTTAATTTTTCAACAGCTGTACTCTCAACACTGGTGTCAGTAAGAGCATTAACTTTTAAGCTTATTCCCAGTACTACTGCAATTTTATTTTCTTGCAATTTTAGAAACACTCGCTATATCGAACGTGCTAGGTTAATACTTTACGTAGCCTAAGAGAAGCGAAAGAAGGTTAATTTATACTGTGGTATGTTTGTTGAGAATTAACCTTAAACTCTTACAAATCTGTTTACATGGCTCATATATAAAGAAATAGGTACTTAAACATTTCTTATAGAAATTTATAATGCAAGTTACTGATATCAACATTCATATTTTATACAAAAACGTTATCTTTATTTGGAAACTCTCTATGATGTAAATGTAGTAAAATAATACAATTGTGTAAATTCACATTTGATTCGCAGCTGATGTCGTATGTGAGCATTTTATGAATAAATCGATGCCAGAAAGCTATTTTATATTTTTATTGTGTCCAAACGCATGCCTTGAATTATAAAAAGAACTATGAAGCCATTTATTTTCTAAACAAAGCACATCATCACAATGAATGAATCAAGTTAACTTCGTACCAGAGGAGTTATCTAATAGAGATAAATAAATTTGCTTGTATACAGTGCGTTCAATATAATCGGACGCACTAAATAACTCTTTTGTATTGCGTTTCACAAGAAAGTGTTTAAATAGTTTTTTATTCATTTACAAATACTCTATTAAGTGCTTGGTTTAGATAATTTTTTAAGCTTCCGGTTTGACCGGAAGCGCACATAATTTTATTTTTTTAAATCACACTGTATATATATTTTTGCATTTTTGCATTGCTTATTTTTTTCTCAATACATACGTATAAAATTCTTATAGGGTTTTATAAAAAAAATTAGAGAAAAATGCCATCGAAAGTTTTTCAATTTTATTATACGATTAGAAGAATCAAACAAAACCGTAGGCAGCGTACGTCAACAAAATCGCATCGCAATTGTTTTTTCGTTTATTGCAATTGATAATCAGATAAAAGTTTAATTTGATTTCAATCGAAATAATTGTTTAAAATGAATAACAGTAAAAAAGTTGACCTGTTGTTAATTTTCGGTGAATGTAAACGTAATTCTCGACGAGCGGTAGAATTATACGTACAAAGATATCCCAATAGATACCATCCTTCCGAAAGTTACATACGAAAAATCGAACAATCCCATAGAATGCGTGGAACATTACCAGGAGTAAATTATCAGAATTTAGAACAACAAAGAAATGTTTTGACCGAAGATATTGAAGTACAAATATTGGGTTATTTTAGAGTAAATCCACGGTCATCTATTAGATATGTAGCGCAAGAAGTAGGTGTATTAGTTGGCTCAATTCACAGGACATTACAAAAATTCAAAATGCTGCAGTATAAAGTCGATTTGGTTCAACACTTGCGCCTCTTCAAGACTCTGATCGGAGATTAACTTTGATTGCATGGATAGTTGAGCAATGTGATCCATTATTTTTAGATCATATTTTATGGACAGATGAATCCAAGTTTACAAATAATGGAGTTATTAATAAACAAAACAATCGTTATTGGTCTGACGAAAATCCTCATTGGTCAATGGAAACTAACCATAAAACTGTATGGGGTACTAATGTTTGGTGCGGTTTAATTGGAAACCAATTACTTGGGCTTTATTTTGTAACAACCCTTTTTTCGTGTTGTACTAAATTATACTTTAATTTTAGATCTTTCATTCATTTAGTAGTAAATATAAGGAAAAGTTTTAAGTTTTGCACTATAGGAATGAGGTAGGCAACTTAATTTGCATATCTTCATAGTAGTTTAAGTGTAATATTTCGTAAAGATTTATATTTCCCTTTCCGTAAAAAATTATCCACTCAACGCGCGATAACTTAATTCTATGCGCAGATGCTTGGGGGGGGGCAATTATAGGTGCTATTCTGAAAGCTGAAAGCTATTATAGCAGGAAGCGAGTTGTTTTGGGGGTGCTCCCTAAATTTTGTGTAATAGTGCCACCAGTTTTGATGGTAAGTTACCTTTTAATTCGTAATATTTAAAATTAAAACATTTGCTCTTTTTCAGGCACTATTATAATTATAATTATTATTTTTTTAATTTCTAATGGAACTTCACGTTACTTACTTCACTTTACTTTAATACTTTGATTACACTATTTTAGTGTTAATTTGATTACCTTTTAAATTGCACCTTATGCATTCACTTCAACACCATGTTACATATAAAGTGGATACATAATTTTTACGTATAAAGTAAGGATAATTCCAGTTTGGCAGTTTGGTCGTGGCTGGTAGCTTAATTTCAAGAGATTGCACAACGGTGAGAATGACATCACCTAGTTGACAGTTGACCATTCCGATTCAAGTGTTACCTGCGGTAATAAAATTTTATGTACAGAACTGTTCCAAGGTAATTATCTAATTATATTTTTTGTGTAATTAACAAATAGATTTAAGACCATTTTGACTTAATCATTTCAATTGAATATTAAATAAACACAATTGCACGATGATATTTTTATTTAATAAAAACTATTATTGTTCACTAAATTAGGTTTAACTGTTCCGTATAACAAAACAAAACAGTTTGGCGCTCGAGTTATCATTTTATTGTTTTTCTTTACATTGTATTTTTTATTATTTTGAATAAGCGAAAGTAATCAAGCAAATAGGAATTAAGCAATCATTTTATTTGAACCCGCCCTACTTAATTTACCGATGAGTCAGAGGCACAATTAGTGGTGAAAGGTTAGTATCTCCATTAGTTATGTGATTGGTGTTTAGGGAGAACTTTACTTAATTTCATTATTTATTAATTATCTCATTCAAATTACATCATAACAATTTGAGAATATTACCTTATCACCACGTTTTGTTATTACAATTGGCACCGTTCAATGTGAGTTATTACAATTTCTATGATGGTAATCTAAACGCCAATAGGTATCTTGAATTTTTAGATAACGTGCTACCAACAATGTTCGATGAGTTTCCTCTGCTTCTGCGACAATAATTGTATTTCCAGCAAGATGGAGCTCCAGCTCACAACGCGTTGACAGTAAAAGAATATCTTAACCAAACGTTCAATGAACGATGGATAGGAACTAACGGCCCGGTGGAATGGCCTGCGAGATCACCGGATCTTACACCGTTAGACTTATTCTTGTGTGGTCATTTAAAAACAGTGGTGTATGCCGATCCACCTTTAAATGTTATAGACTTAAAGAATAAAATTACAGCTGCATGTGTTAATTTAACTACGCAGCAAATCAAAAAGCAACTAACCATGAACTCAGGCGACGATTAGAAGTATGTCTAGAACAGAATGGTGGCAACTTTGAACAATGTATTCGCTAATTATAACTGATTTTGTTTAATTTTTCTAATTATATAATAAAATCGAAAAACTTTAGATGGCATTTTTCTCTAATTTTGTTTTATAAAATCCAATAAGAATTTTATACGTATGTATTGAGAAAAAATAGGCAATGCAAAATGCAAAATTTATATACAGTGTGTTTAAAAATAAATTATGTGCGCTTCCGGTCAAACCGAAAGCTTAAAAATTATCTAAACCAACCAGTTAATAGAGTATTTGTAAATAAATAAAAAACGATTTAAACACTTTCTTGTGAAACGCAATACGAAAGAGTTATTGAGTGCGTCCGATTATATTAAACGCACTGTATACCTACATTCTTTAACCTTCCTTAGTGAAATTCCATATTTAATAGTACTAACGTCTAAAATACAATATTCCGCAGTGTCTTTTATGTAATTAATTATTTCTCTACGCTTTTCAATACAACAGTATTATTATCAAGAGAAAATATATAAGTAAAACAACAAAGTAGTTATGGTAACAAATCATTAAGGTAAGACAGCAACCTTGATGTAAATTATGATTCTGTATTTAACATATTTGTTAAATGTGAGTCTAAAGATCTGTTCGTTCATTAACCCACCGTTTCTCGCTACCTCAAATTTTACTATTTTAAAAATATTACAAACTGTGTATGGATTGGAGGCAAACAAAGAAAACGGATTCTTATTCAGAATAGTGGTTTACGTAAAGAGTACCGGAAGTGGAAGTCTGCGAGTCCAGTAAAAGCACTTTTGGAAAGTATTACATACAATATTTTTCTTTAAAATGGGCACAGTGTTGTACGGTAAACTGCATATTATTCAGTTTACATTTTTATAACAAGAACCCTTTATTAACTAATTTTAAGAAAACAATCGTAAATTTTTGATTTACAAATATAAACATTATTTTTGAATAGTTATATTAAACGTACAACTATTAGCATTAGTTATCTGTAACCACCATATATCAAAATTATTCGTTGACATGAGATTTTTCGAACTGCTACATTATAATGAGCTTCTGAGATAATTTCTTTCTTTGAGCTACCGGTTTTTTGAATTCTGTTATTTATATCAATCTTATTGAACTGAATCCCCACTCTAGCCTTCAGCAACTTGAGACGAACTCCAACCACTATGTCGTTTCAAGTATATGATCAGGGCCCGCTCCAAGACCGGACCGCCCGGACATTTGTCCGGGGCGGCAAATCTTAGGGGCGACATTTTTACTCTCAGAATATGAGAAAATATTAAAATTAAAATATTAGTAATAATAGCACGCGCCTTTCATTTGTAAAAACATTTCTTGTCACTGTTTTTACAAAAAGTTAAAATACCTGTTTTCATCTATATACAGCCAAAGCTGCTTATAACGAACTTCCGGGTATAACGTACTAGTTTTAAAAGTCCGTCGCACTATCCATAAGATCCCTTATAAATATTGTTTGTTATAATAAACCCGTAAACAAAGAACTTTCGGATATAACGTTCGAAAAATTGTTTCCGTCCGTTAAATTTTACACAAAAGTAAGCAAGTATTCTGCCAGTAAAATAAATAACAGGTACGTAGATTATTTGATGTGCAAAGGTAAGGTTTCTGTAATTCTTTCTTAGAAATGCCTGCCTAAATACTTTCCTAATTGGTGTTTGAATCTTTAACCCTAAAGGGTAATTATGTACACGCTGACCTTGCAGGGTTTTTCCTAATCAACTTGTCAATCAAATAAATCAATTAACAGACTTGTTAAACAATAAGTGGCCTAATTTTGGTGATAATGGCGACGAAACTAGGCTATTTTTTAAATTAAAGAACCCAGATAAAACACTAAAATTTAAAGGTGAAAAATGTGTAGGCGGCAAATTATCAAAAGAGCGGGTAATAGTTTTTGTGTGCTAATTTAACCGGGACAGAAAAACGAAAGCAAATCACTCAAGCCACGGTGTTTAAATCGAAAATTGTGTGGATAAACTGTTTTGGTCTACGAAATATAATAAACAATCGAAATATCACAGACTTTTTAACAAAACTAACTCATAAATGTGTAAATATTGTATAATATAGTGATTTATTAATGTATCGTAAAAATAAAATATGTATGTAACTTTTTCTTTTATCGTTTATTACGAACTTCGGATATAACAAACTTATTTTTCAAGTCCCTTGTGGTTCGTTATAACCGGATTCTACTGTAGTTGTAGAGAAAATAGTTATAATTACGAAAAATAATTAATTATTCAATAATAATTATTAAATAAGGAACACGGTGTTATTTGTATACACTACCTAATATAACCGCGCATCGCATATATATCATATAAATCAGCAAGCAGGGTGCCGCATGAACTTGTCTGAATTAGGAATAGACAAGAAATGACTTGTTTATTGTCTTCAATTATAAAAGGGCTGTCTTATTACAGCATAGCATTATTTTGCTCATTCGTCGGTGGTGATAACAAGTGCAACTCTCAATTGTATATACTGTTCTGGTTCAATAATCAGTGTGATTTGTAATTTTTAAGGTAAGTTAACCGTTAACTTAGCGAATCTACGAAATTAGGGTATTTTGATCAGTAAAGGCAAAATTGTTAAAAATAACATAGTTTAAAAACTAAAACACGTTTAATGATCAATCGAACTAAAAACGAATAATTCTATATAGCAAAATAAATAAACGAAAAGATCAGTATTATAGTAAAAAAGCGTTGCTCGATGAATGAAAATATTACAGCACACATTTTTCACAATAATACTAATCTTTTCGTTTATTTATATTTTCTTATTAGAATTATTTTCGTTTTTAGTTCGATTGATATTAAACTGTTTTTTAGTTTTTAAACTATATTTATTTACCAATTGAGCTGTAGAATGGGTAGGATCGAAACAGTTATTACATAGCTTCAAATAATTGACTTGTTCTACTTGAAATATCTAATGCCTTGAATTCATCACAATCAAAATGAGATGGTTTTCCTTGCAAAATAACATGCCAGTTTATTTGGAGCTAAAATTGGAAAGGACTTACTTGGTCTGGAGGATAGGCATTGGAGCCCAAATGCGCCGTATCATAAGTATCGCCGACCGCGCGCATGCTTGTTCAAAGAAGTCGGTTACAAACAGACAGACAAGCAAACAAACATATAGGTGAAGCTAATATAACGTGTTAAAACAAACTTTCATTTAAATTTCATAATCTTTTTCAAGGTAGGTATTTGAAGAAGCTCCTTCTCAGATGAAAATTAAATTTTGAAAACGATTTTTGAACCAAAGAGATAAATTAATTAAAAAGTTAAAAGACTTGTTTTGATAATTTTAAAAGGACTGATATTTGTTTATGTTTCGTTAAAAAATCGTCTTTGAAATTTAATTTTCATCTGCGAAGGAGCTTTTTCAAATACCTTAAAAAAGGTTATGAAATATACGGAATACCCTAAAGCGTGATTTTTTGAATAACGCATGCCTTTTACACACCAATAGACCCTGATTCTTTTTTTTGTTATCAACTACTGGATGCAATCCCTTTTAAGTAAAGCTACGAATATTTTTACTTAGTTTTATAAATAAAATTTTCTTAAAAATAGCAAAAGTGTGTTAGGTATTTTATAAAATTAAAATAAAATATTTATTTAAACATTGAGCATTCTAGAATAAATCTATGCATGATCTGACTAAATTGGACAAGAAAAATTGCCCTATTTTATACCATTTTAGATTTTGAAGCAAAATTGTGTAAATGCAAGTGCTTATACTTTTCAAATTTGAAAGGTATCAGGTGTGGTAGGTTCGTTACTATTTTACTACTATTACATAATTTGTAAATATAAAAACATATAAAACTGCTTAATCGTTCTAGATCCTAAATGAGCATAAAAAACTGCAGTACTTGTCTAATTTAACTAAGTCTATTGTAAGACAATCTCCTTATAATTTGCCTTGTTTTTTGAGATATTTTGTGTATCTTCCAGAATGTCCGAGGCCGCAAAAAACTCTCTGGTTGCGAATATAAATAACGAAGGGTGGAAAAGGAAATGCAAAGGCAAAGACAAGCTGGCACTTTACTAAATTATTTACAGAGTACGCCGGGCAGTACCAAAACAAATGACGACTCAAAATGTTCTACATCAAAGACAGCATTGAAAGACACTGAGAATGTAATAACAATAAATAGCGCAGTATAATAAATTTCATTAAACAACGCCAAATTGTAATAACAAAACGTGGTGATGTAACTACTCAATTGTTATGATGTAATTTGAATACTTTAATAAGGTAATAATGAAATTAGGTAAAATTCTCCCTAAACACAAATCATATAACTAATTGAGATACTTACCTTTCGTCACTAATTTGTGCCTTTGACTCATCGGTAGATTAAATAGAGCCGTTCAAATAAAATGATTGCTTAATTCCTTGAATGCTGCTTGATTCCAATCTGCTAAATTATTTCCTTCACTAATTAATAAAAATGCAATATAAAAAATTATAAAAATATAATGAAATGAAATCTCGAGCGGCATGTTGTCTTTAGTTATAGGAACAAAAAACCTAGTGAATGAACAATAATAGTGTTTATGAAAATAAAGAAATATTAACGTGCAATTAAGTTTATTTGTCCTATTGATGGATGATTGAAAAATAAGAAGTCTTATTACTATTCTTAAAGTATAAAAAATCATTAAATAATTACCTTCATAATTTCTGTACTTAACATGTTTATAAATTTTGGTTTCATATGAATCGGAATTCTCAAATTGGTAAGGTCAAGATTGCATAAATGTGCAATCTTGATCACAATGACCAAATTGCCAAACTGGAACTACTCTTTAATTTAATCGTGAAAATTTTCTATCCAATAATTTTATTGCATTCGTTGAAATTCTTGTATGTATAATTTGCTTGTACAACGTAATTCAAGTAAAAATTTCCATTAAAATTAGAAAATAAAATTTCCATTACAATTAGAAAAATAATAGTGGTAAAATAGTGGTAATAATAAAATAGTAAAATAGAGTGCCATTAAAACCATACAAAAAATAGTATAGTAGTAGTGCTATTAAAACCACACAAAAAAATAGTTCCTGCAAAAGAGCAAATGTTATAATTTAAAATATTTCGAATTAAAGGTAACTTACCACCAAAACTGATGGCACTATTACAAACAATTTAGGATAACCCAAAACAATGCATCCTACAACATTCTGCAGGACGTGAATTAAATAGAGGCTTTCAGAGTAGCTCCTGTAAGTGTCCCCACGCATCTGCGCATAGAATTAAGTTATCACGCTTTGCGCGGTTTTAAATGATCAGAATACCATTTTTAAGGAAAGGAAATGTAACTCTTTATGAAATATTTAAATCTAAAAGATATGTACTAAGAAATGCAAATTAAGTTGCCTTTCTCAATCCTATAATGCAAAACTTAAAAACTTTTCCTTATATGTAAACTAATAACAAAAGAACGATATACCTGAACTAATACTTAACTCTTAAGTACAGATCCAGCACTCTGGCCAATGATACTACCAGACGCCGAAAGAATCTTTTTGGTAAGGCAAGGTTCACCTAAACCATTGTACAATTATAGATTTCCATACGATGAGACTGGTAAAAAATATAGCCCTAATTATTATAAAAGAATTTTAAGTAATGTAGAGCAAATTTTGTTTCAAAAAATTGCGTATATTGCTTTTGCTGCAAAATTTTTGGCTCTATACTTAGTTCCCTTTCAAAGGAGGGGTATAAAAGTTGGAAGCATCTGAATCAAACTCTAAAAGACCACGAAATTTCTAAAAATCATATTCAGTCCCAAAAATCTTTTCTAGAACTGAACCTAAAGATGCGGATTCCCAAAGACTTGTTAACGCTGAAATAAACCATTGGCAAGAAGTGCTTTTAAGAATCGTAGCAATCACTAAAATGCTTGGTAAAGTTGTCTGGCTCTCCAAGGTACAAGCGACAAGCTGTTTGTGCATAACAACGATAACTTCTTAAAAATAGTTGAGCTGCTATCTGAATTTGATCCCGCCATGGAAGAACACGTACGTAGGGTGCTTAAAAAAGAAGAAACGAAAGCTCACTATCTTGGGAAAAATATTAGATAATATGAGATAATATACCTGTTGCATCAAAATGTGAAATATTATATTATTAATGAAATAAAAAAAGCCAAATATTATACGATAATTTTAGATTGCACTCCTGATATTTCCAAGGTGGAGCAATGAAATGACTCTTGTAATCAGGTATGTTTCAATCAATAAAACTGATTACAATCAGGATGAGGTTGAAATTAAAATTAAGGAAAGCTTTTGGGTTTTCTTCTAGTTGAAAGGTCTACAGGAAGCAAATGTTTGAAATTATAATTGCAGAACTTAATAACTTGGGTTTCAATTTACAGGATATAAGAGGACAGGGATATGACAACGGGTCTAATATGCGATAAATCAGGAATGCAATCTAGGATTAAGAACCTAAATCGAGCTTTCTACGTTCCATGTAGTAGTCACTCTCTCAATCTAGTAGTTAAGGATATGGTAAAAGCATCTTTGGAAGGCGCTAATTTCTTTAATATGATTCAAAAAATATATGTATTTTTGTTAGCTTCTACTTTTCGCTGGGTAATTCTTCTAAAACATGTCCAGGGTTTGACTTTAAAACCATTAAGTGATACTAGATGGGAGAGTAGGATAGAGGCTTTAAAACCTTTAAGATTTTATATTGAGGCGTATATGACGCCTTGCTAAGCATTTATGAGAATGAAGAAATTGATAATTTAATAAGGGACGAAGCCTCGGGTTTATTAAGTTGTATTAAACAATTTAAATTTTTGTGTTCAATAGTTCTTTGGTATAAAATTTTAAACTGTATTAATAAGCAAATTGTTGCAGACAAAAGATTATGATCTAGCATCTGCACTTGATCTTTTGCAAAATTGCAAAAGTTTTTAGGATCTTCGATCGGATAAATCTTTTAATGAAACTATTGTTGATGCGAGAACTGGCTGACGAAATTGACGTTGAAGCCAATTTTGAATCAACAATACCACGAAACCGCGTAAGAAGAAAAAATGGAATTTCTCATACGAAGCTCGAGATGAACCGATCGAGAATCCTAAAGAAAATTATAAGGTAGATTTTTTTTATTTTACAATTGACCAGGCACTAAACGCAATAGATACTAGATTTAAACAACTTTGTCACCATAGTAATTATTTTCAATTTTTAAATAATATATGTATATGATTCAAAGGGCATTTCTAAAGAAAATCTTTTAAAATATTGCAACGATCTAGAAATTATTTTAACTCACAGTGATGCTGTTGATATTAATGAGGTAGAATTAGCAGAAGAAATTTGTGCAGTATCTGGGCTTACGGGCAAAAAAAGCCCAAGCACGGTTCTAAAATTAATAACAATGTTAAATTTTGCCCCAAACCTAAATGTTTCCTTAAGAGTATTGTTGTGTATACCAATAACTGTTGCAAGTGGAGAAAGAAGTTTTCAAATTAAAATTGATTAAGAATTTTTACGTTCAACTACAACGCAAAATCGTCTTAATGGGTTGGCTATTTTAGCCATTGAGCATGAAATTGCTAATCAAAGTTAGAAAGAAAAATTTCTTTTAGGTTACTTTATTTTACAGTTATATTTTATAGAATCTAAAATTTCTCTGTTGGTTATGCAATATTTTTGTACTTTCTTAATAGAATATAAGTATAGCCATAAAATGCACCTTATATGTACCAGTAATTTTAAGTTTTGCCTTTTAAATGTTTATTATGTAATGTATTACATATATTTTTTAAATAAATGATTTTAACATAATTTTTATTTTATTTAAAAAAAATGGCAGCAAATTGTCTGTTTGCCCGGGGTGACATGAAGGCTAGAGCGGGCCCTGATTATGATGTCAGCACCTTCGTTAGCTAGTAAAGTCGCCTAGCTACGCCTAAAACAATGCCTTGTGTACTCTTTTGGGTTTGGCAATCTGAAAAATGTAGCTATTTTTGAAGGAGCATTACCTACAGTATGTATGTCTACAGGTTGTTCATTACATTTTCCTTTATTGTAATTAATAAAGAGTCGTCGATGAGGAACGTTGGTCGGCAGTAGCGCTATATACTCCCTATACAAATTTAGCTCTTTCTCCCCATTAATAATACATGATCTTGAATTGTTTGTTTTGGTGTTTGTAATTTTAATCAAAAGCATAATTTTTTGTCTTCTGTGTCGTGATTTAATATATTAGTGGGGTTATTATGAATTTTCTAGTCTCACTGTTATATTATGCTAATTTCTTCTCGATAGCGGTAATGTTGCAATAGTATGATAAAAAATTTTTTTAAGGCGCGGAAATTACGTGTTTGAACGTTTTACCTCGTTTAGATTAGGTTAGTTTAGTTTAGGTTAAGTTAGCTTTTGTTAATACCTTTGGACAATTTTTATTGTTTAGTTGATAAATATAAGTAGAAGAGGCACCATCCCATCCTTTTTGACGTCACAAGCCCGCTTTCACTTTTTATATGCCCACGTGGGGGGCCGGTTTTTCCACCCTTATTTTTACACGCTCACGTGTGAGACCGGATTTTCAACCCCTATTTTTGCACATCTACGTGTGAGACCGTATTTTCCACCCTTATTTTTATATATCCACGTGTGAGACAGGATTTTCATCCCTAATTATTTTTACACATCCACGTGTGAGACCGGATTTTCCACCCTTATTTTTATATACCCTCGTGTGAGACCGGATTTTCCACCCTTATTTTATATATTACGTGTGAGACAGGATTTTCATCCCTAATTATTTTTACACATCCACGTGTGAACCGGATTTTCCACCCTTATTTTCGCACATCCACGTGTGAGACCGGATTTTCCACCCTTATTTTTTATATACTCCCGTGTGAGACCATATTTTCGTCCCTAATTATTTTTTACACATCCACGTGTGAGACCGTGTTTTCAACCCTAATTATTTTTACTCGCTTACGTATAGGACATGTATTACCCTAATTTTTATTATTTCTTTTGGGGAGTCTTATGGTTGTATTAAGGACCTTTTTGACGGATAGGACTTTTGTTAACGTGAGGAACTGGTCCTGGTCTTGGTGTTGGAGCTAGGATAAGTCTTAGAGTTTGGCCTTGGTGGTGGAGCTAGGGTTGGAGTCAGGTCTTGGTGGTGGAGCTAGGGTTTAGAACTGTATTTAGGGCTGGACCTGGGGCAGGACTTGGACTTGGTCTTAGAGTTATTTCTAGTAATTATCTTCAACCTTAATTAAGGTCCTTTTGGTTGTAACCCTGGAGGTTGCACACGCATACAATAATTGCATAATTAATAAGATATTATTATCGTCCTATTATTTTAAAAATGGTCATATGTTATTGGATGACCTAAAACGTTTCTAATAAGGAGGTGAGATAAGCAGATAGGATTAACCATACGTGGGGAAATTTGAATGACAGTAAAATTTAATTATAGAACACTTATTTTTATTATCGTAATTAAAAAGCCTCAGTGAACTATAAAAATTACTGCCATTCCTAATGAAACAAAAACATTTTATTAAGTTAATTACATAACAGTTTGTCTTTTCTTAAACGATTATTAAAAACATAGTTTACCTGCATTGAAAATAATATCTATCCGTCCTAAGAATGTTGTACGCCTTAATATTTTTAAAGAAACTTAATGCTTAGATGTTAACTGTAATTAAAAATCTGTAAATAAATAAAAGGATTAACACACACATACCAGATCTGTAACGTTTTAAGGCACTGAGTGATGGTCACCGCTTTGTGTTACTTGTCAACTAAACTTTCTAGTTGTGTAAAACTAGCTATTGATTTTCCATCATTAGAATGTAAAATATACAAACAACCTCATTGTCTTTATTACACTTGCAGCAACATACATTTACCTTTCTCTTAAAATAAATTGTTTGAAAATATTCGTATACGGACACACAATGTGTTTTATAAAAACCATATTAAGTGTTTGGAATGTTTAAAATTCCATAACATTTTGTAGTAAGAAATTACTGCTCACATTTACTAATTACCGTGTAATTATATAACTTTTGTTTAATTTAATAGTCTAAAACCAATATAAAATGGTTAATATATTTTCTAAAAATATTATTAGAGTTGATACGCCGTTTTATTTCAAGTAATTGTTTTCAATATATATAAAATGTAAGTGGACCTGTATTATTGTTACTTCTACTTACATAAAATCAACTTATACACGAATTAATAACGACCTCCACTAGTTTATAACACAATCGCAATGTAGCGTATTTTTTATCTACACTCGTACTTCTATAAACTATTAAGCTCCATTTTAATAGGGTGATCAACTATCTGAAAAGGTTTACTGTTAAAGTATACGATGAAGATCGTTTGAACAAACCCTGTATTATTCTTATATACGAATGATATTTCAAAAAGTACTAGTATAGTTAACATGAAGGTTTATAAATCTACATTCAGACAAGGAATCAGTTTTAAACACAAAGAATTTAAACTTTTATAAAAAATGTACACCAAGTTTAAGTTGACGTATATTGGTTTATGAATATTTTTATTATTCTAAGAAAAATGTTATTAAAAATGTTTTCTATTAATTAACCTTTGTAGACTATATGTTTTATCTATATACGAAATTTTATTTCACAACAGCATACTCATTCTACCTTGAGAAAATTGTTAACCTAGAGAAACAAGTAGGTTTGAAACTCAAACAACCCTCTGTTACCACTCTGTCAATGTAGGTAGAGGTCCAATGCTGGTCTGGTTTGTCTGCAGGGTCCGTGTTTGATAATCGCACTCGGTCGAGGTGCGTGTCTGGTAGTTGATTAGAAGCACATACAAGTCGAAAACACATTCTTATTGTGGCTGGGGTCGATTTCAAGCATCTCAACACTTCTGCCGCATATATCTTTGTGGATTTTTATCAGATGGGATTAATAGCAATGTCAACTAAACATTTCAAAAATTTCTAATTTGAAAATAAGAGTGACGTAAGCTAATTTTATTTGAAATTTCATGGAGAGTATCATCATCATCGAACTTTTGAGATACTACCATCTCATCGTCTTCACCTTGAACGATTATATTGTAACCTATAAAGCAAGCTAATAACCCTAATAGTTTATCAGACATTATTACATGGACATGAGGTTAGTCCTAAATTAAATGGTTTCAACGCTGCTCTGGGAATGCTGTACACCTTAAAACCTTTAAGTCTGCTCGCCGAAGTTGTACCGTATTCACTTTCTTCAATTTTATCTGCACTCTGTTTCGAAGCTGTAATACGTTTTTCTAATACATAAACAGAATCTTCAATACTGTGATACGTGTAGCAGCAAAACACATGAGCTAGTTAGTTTCACCTCTATATTACTTTACATGCAAGCCTGATCTTATCATAAATAAATACATCTGTCAAAAAAGCTGATTAAACATAACTCCACGGCCAGGTATAGCAAGCAACGCTTCCAATTATAGCTCTTAGTCAACACAATAGGGCCTACAACTACATACAATCGACTAGCACTGCTTTAGCACGAGGATCAAACGAAAAACGCACGCACGCACGCACGCAGGCTCGCACGACGCTCGCACGTCGCACGCACGTGCGAACGCTCGACGTACGCCGCACGCTTGCACGTACGCACGAACGTACGCACGCACGTACGCAGCTCACGTACGAGCGTTCGCACGCCCGTACGTACGCTACGCACGCACGTATGCACACACACACACACACACACACACACACACACACACACACACACACACACACAGAGAGCGAAAACACGCTAAAGCGAAAACTTGTAAACTTGCAAACATGAATCAAGACGGTGGAACACCGCTAGGAAAAAAAACAGGTTTATTAACAAAACCGAAGGAAAGCTTAACGTTTTGAAAATATATTATTATTATTATTATTATAAACAACAATACATCATTATTATTTAATAACATGCTTTATCGGTTTTCTTCTTCTTCTTGAACCGTGAGTCGTCCTCATCATCATCATCATGATTTTGAGATTTGCCCTTCCCCCTACCTCATTGCTCTTCTCTCTTCTGTGAATCATCATCTTGGATGTGAGATACATCCAGCTCAACCACGTCATCGCTTTCATCATTATCTTGAACGGTTATGTTGTAATAGTTTATTAACAAGTCAGTAAAATCTCTAATGTCCGCTGATGTTGGCTCATAAACAGGAGAATACATTATAGTAATGCTCACTCGATGACAGTTACACTTTAAAGAGCGAAACACACGAGAAACGAGAACGCAGCTAGCTTTGGGTCTTGTCGCAAGCGTACTCGTCAATGTTAGGGTAAATCGGACATATTCGGGGATGTCTGAAGTATTGACCTAACCACACTCTAACATAGCCCCTGGGGCTGTTTTATAAATCTAAACGCCTCTTTTATGGTCGAGGTATTTTATCCTAAAGAGAACGCAATTTTTTGCGCAAGTGTTCGTCAACGTTCTAGAATCGGACATCTTGGGATGTTAGATTACCAACACTCTAACATAGTCCCTGGGATATGTTTATAAATCTAAACGCTTCTTTTTATGGTCAGTATTTCAAGACGCCTCTTAGGAGAAAAAGATGTCCGATTCTACCCGAACGTTGACGAGCACGCCAAGACCAAAGCTAGCTGCGTTCTGGCTTTTAGGATAAAATATACCATAAACTTTATTTATAAAACATCCCCAGGGCTTGTTAGAGTTTATCAATACTTCAACATGAATATGTCCGATTATAAAATCAGTAGTTGCCAAGACCATAGTGGTTCTCGTTTTCGTGTGTTTCGCTCTTTAAAGTGTATGTCTCGAGTAGCATTACTATAATGTATTCTCCTGTTTATAGAACATCAGCGGACATTAAATTTTCTGACTTGAATAAACTATTAAACATAACCGTTCAAGATATGATGAAAGCGATGACGTGGTTGAGCTGTGTATCTACATCCAAGATGATTCACAAGAAAGAAGAGCAATGAGGTAAAGGCAAATCTCAAAATCATGTATGATGATGAACATACGGTTCAGAAGAAGAAAACGTTAAAGCATGTTATTAAATAATAATGATGTATTGTTTTTATAATAATAATAATAATATATTTTCAAAACGTTGCTTTCCTTCGGTTTTGTTAATAAACCTGTTTTTTCAGCGGTGCTCCAGTCTTGATTCATGTTTGCAAGTTTACAAGTTTTTCGCTTTAGCGTGTTTTCGCCTCTCGTGTGTGTGTGTGTGTGTGTGTGTGTGTGGTGTGGTGTGTGTGTGCATACGTGCGTGGAGCGTACGTACGGGCGTGCGAACGCTCGTGTGAGCTTGCGTGGTGCGACGTTCGTTGCGGCGTGCGTGCGTCGTCAGCGACGTCGTGCGTGTGCGACTACGTGCGGTGCGTGCGTGCGTGCGGTTTTCGTTGATCCTCGTGCTAAAGCAGTGCTAGTCGATTGTATGTAGTTGTAGGCCCTATTGTGTTGACTAAGAGCTATAATTGGAAGCGTTGCTATACCTGGCCGTGGAGTTATGTTTAATCAGCTTTTTGACAGATGTATTTATTTATGATAAGATCAGGCTTGCATGTAAAGTAATATAGAGGTGAAACTAACTAGCTCATGTTTTTGCTGCTACACGTATCACAGTATTGAAGATTCTGTTTATGTATTAGAAAACAACAGCTTCGAAACAGAGTGCAGATAAAATTGAAGAAAGTGAATACGGTACAACTTCGAGCAGACTTAAAGGTTTTAAGTGCTACAGCATTCCAGAGCAGCGTTGAAACCATTTAATTTAGGACTAACCTCATGTCCATGTAATAATGTCTGATAAACTATTAGGTTATTAGCTTGCTTTTATAGGTTACAATATAATCGTTCAAGGAAGACGATGAGATGGTAGTATCTCAAAATTCGATGTGATGATTATTATGAAATTTCAAATAAAATTAGCTTACGTCACTCTTATTTATAAATTAGAAATTTTTAAACGTTTAGTTGACATTGATTAATCCATCTGATAAAAATCCAAAAAGATATTATGCAGAAGTGTTGAGATGCTTGAAATCGAAGCCACAAAGAATGTGTTTGACTTGTATGTGCTTCTAATCAACTTCAGACACGCATCGACCGAGTGCGATTATAAACACGATGCAGACAAACCAGACCAGCATTATAAATTGACGAATGGTAACAGATTGTTTGAGTTTCAAATTGTTTCAGGTTAACAATTTAAGATGAGTGCTGTTGTGAAATAAAATTTCGTATAAAAAAACATAGTCTACAAATAATTAATAGAAACATTTTAATAACATTTTTTAGAATAATAAAATATCAAAAAATTTTAAAAGGTGTACATTTTATAAAGTTTAAATTCTTGTGTTTAAAACTTTCCTTGTCTGATGTAGATTTATAACCTTCATGTTAATATACTAGTATTTTTGAAATATCATTCGTATATAAGAATAATGTTTGTTTAAACGATCTTCATCGTATACTTTAACAGTAAACCTTTTCAGATAGTTGATCACCCTATTAAATATTAATAGTTTATAAGTAGTGATAAAAAATACGCTACATTGCGATTGTGTTATAAACTAGTGGAGGTTAAAATATTAATTAAATAATTACAGCAACAAAATATATTTTGTGGTATCCATTTTTGTTTTTAATTTTAAATTAAAAAAAGTTATAATTACACGGTAATTAGTAAATGCAGTAATTCTACAAAATGTTATGGAATTTTAAACATTCCAAACACTTAATATGTTTATAAAAATTTTAAGAAAAAATTAAAAGAATTTTAATGAATGGGAAAATCATATTATTTTAACTAGAAAGAGTTGACAAACACAAAGCGGTGACCATCACCTAAAACGTTACAGATCTGGTATGTGTTAACCTTTATTTATTTACAGATTTTAATTACAGTTAACACAAGCATTAAGTTTCTTTAAAATATAGTACAACATTCTTAGCGGAGATGATATTATTTCAATGCAGGTAAACTATGTTTTAATAATCGTTTAAAAAGACAAACTGTTATGTAATTAAAAAAAAAAAAAAAAAAAAAAAAAAAAAAAAAAAAAAAAAAAAAAAAAAAAAAAAAAAAAAAAAAAAAAAAAAAAAAAAAAAAAAAAAAAAAAAAAAAAAAAAAAAAAAAAAAAAAAAAAAAAAAAAAAAAAAAAAAAAAAAAAAAAAAAAAAAAAAAAAAAAAAAAAAAAAAAAAAAAAAAAAAAAAAAAAAAAAAAAAAAAAAAAAAAAAAAAAAAAAAAAAAAAAAAAAAAAAAAAAAAAAAAAAAAAAAAAAAAAAAAAAAAAAAAAAAAAAAAAAAAAAAAAAAAAAAAAAAAAAAAAAAAATTTTTTTTTTTTTTTTTTTTTTTTTTTTTTTTTTTTTTTTTTTTTTTTTTTTTTTTTTTTTTTTTTTTTTTTTTTTTTTTTTTTTTTTTTTTTTTTTTTTTTTTTTTTTTTTTTTTTTTTTTTTTTTTTTTTTTTTTTTTTTTTTTTTTTTTTTTTTTTTTTTTTTTTTTTTTTTTTTTTTTTTTTTTTTTTTTTTTTTTTTTTTTTTTTTTTTTTTTTTTTTTTTTTTTTTTTTTTTTTTTTTTTTTTTTTTTTTTTTTTTTAACCTTCTGTAATCTTACTATAATTTTGAATATTCGTTTAAGTATTACTTCTTTTTTAACATGCTCTGTTCATGTAAAATTTTTAAATATAAACAGACTCTTAATATGTGATAGTTAAGAAACATGTTAGTAATTCGCACATTCACTTTAATAACTGTCGAGTATTATAAATCTTATCAGATTATAAATAACGTCGGCTTAACATTTAATTATAGAACATTATTAAAATAGGCTCCTACATAATGAAGCATGAATAGAAGCATTTAATTGATAAAGCACTATTAAACAAGAATATATACCTATTATAATAACAATTTACTAAGCATAAGAATTTTAATTCCAAACTTTTAGGTTTTAACAGTGTACCCATACGTATTTTCAACATATTTTGCAATACAGTTTAATAAGTATAGCAATCATATTTAATGGTGTGATGATATCATGTAGCTAACTTGAATTGCATCATATAAGCCATGTCGAGCCTTGAAATACAGCGTTTACAGACTGGAAGTGATGCTGTAACGTTTATTATTTACGATTTTATTATAGTTAACACAATGCATCAATGTTTATTTAATAAATATTACGCTACTACTTCTTGAGACGTGAGTTCTCATTTATATTATTTTAATTTGCACCTGTAAAGCTAATGTTTTTTTAATAATCGTTTATGATAACAGCTACAAACGTTATGTTCATATTAACTTAATTAAATGTTTTGTTTCATTAAATGTCAGTAAAATTTTTATAAGATTCGCTGAGTTGTCATAATACGGATAATACATATAATAATGTCTATAATTACATTTTACTAGTCATCGAAATCACACGATGAATCGGTTAATCCTATGCTGCTTATCTGGTCACCTCTTTAGCAACGTTTTATAACATCGTCAATGAATTCATATGAATACACATTTTCTAATAATAACATCAACCAATATCTCTATACATTAGCAATTTTGTTTATGTTGCAACTCAGGTTTATTAAATCTAAAAGCACTTTAAATTATAGTGATTATTATATTATCTAGAAATAACATCTAAGAAGTAGCTGCTATGGTCTTTGCAGCAGTCTAATACAGTTCTAGAATCCCTTATCACCACAATATCTCTGATCAATCTGACCTATACACACCAAAAGGCCTATATTTTATTAAGACTATCATTATTATGTCTCAGTTTCACCAAGAAACCAAGCCTCATGTTAGACAAAAAGTTATTCTAAAGTCCTATACAAGACATAAGACTCAAAAGAATAATAAAATAGGTAATACATGTCTCTTTAAGCGATAATAATTAGTTGAAAACACAGATCTAAACGTGTATGTCTAAGACAACATAATTAAGATAAATATGTTGTTCAAACGTTAGATATATTAAAGAAATGGAAAATTTCACGTGATTAAACATGAAGGTTAATATAATCGTCTCAATCGTATTTTGGTTGTAAAATATTAATTAAAATCGTCTATACGTATATATAAAATAATAAGGGAATTAAAATCTCGTCTCAAGAGGTATATAATAATAAGGAAATCATCGGTCTACACACGTGTGTGTACAAAATAACATTTTGTCATGTAAACTAGTCTTCTAACGTGGTATAAAAAATTATAGGGATTATTAGTTAAAATACAGTCTCACATTGTATGTAAAATAGGTTGAAAATGTCTACGTATACGTTAAAATAAGTGAAATCCACGTGATATAAAAATGAAATTCACGTCTAAAAGTTTATGTGTCTTTACTTAATAATTATAATTTATTTTTTGTGTGTTTACCGAAGACAGTCAATTTTCAGTTAATTTGTGATTATAAGACAGTGATTTTTCAGTGTAATTAGGTTAGGTTGTCATTTAACATATTATTTTGACTTTTCAGTGAATTTGTGATTGTGATGTTTAGTTAGGTTACGTTATATTAGTTAAATCAGTTCTGCGGTAAAATTAGCGTTTTCGCGATTAGAACTTTTTAGATGTTTTTTTTAGTTTTATGGAGTATCAGAACAAAAAAAAGCAACACAAGGTGAGTCTAGAAAATTCAGTTTTACCATTAGTGGTTTCTTCTCGTCGTCATAATCAACAAAACTGTAATCATTAGATATTGTTCGTCTGAAGCTTCTACTAAGAACTTGAACGTAGAATGGCCTTCAGCATGGAATATAAACTCACAATCAAGACGATTTCAGTTTCTACAAATGCTTATTACCTTTTTTACGATTTTTCAAAATTTGGTATGTTTGTTCATATCGTGCGTACTTCGATGGTAATAAATAAAGCATTGCTTTGTTGACCGCCTTAACAGTTTCATCTGGTATAATTTCATCTTCCATCCATTCACAATCAAATTCATCATTTTGAATATCCATTTTATAATAAATGTCACGTTTTCAACTAAACGTCAAAGTATGTCAAGTTATTTTATATTTTTATAATACAATACTCGATTACTATGGAAATCAATTGAACGCTATTTATTATTTTTTTTATTAGAATAGGCCCGAAAGTAAATAAAAGTGAGTCCGGTCAAAGCTTTTATTGGACTATGACAATAATTTTCTTGCTCGGTCGGACAAAATGAGATATTCTGACTAAAAATAATTTCTGGCCAGTGTAAAAAGAAATATTTTAATTCCGTTTTTTGGTAATTTATTAGAAAAATGGAAATCTTCAACATTATGGAAAATATATTCCATACTAAGAGCAACAATGAATGATAATTGTGATGCAGATATATCAAGACACAAAAACTTAAAACATTCTTAAAACGCTGTTCTCATTCATATACAGCTAAAATCATAAGTATTTGCAAACGAAAATGTTAAAAAATTTTACAAATTGCTCCAGACGACATATATTTAGCAACAAAGGTAAGTAATAAATTGAATAGTAATATTCAGTGAGCAACTGTGCTGTTTCCTAATTTTGATTCACACAAAATGTAAAACATAATACCCGTGAAAGAGAGTGTCCTGAATATAGCATCTAATAAACTATTTTCCTAAGGGTGGCGTGGCAAGGGATTAGAGCTTCGGCTTATAGAACGTAAGGTCGCAAGTTCAAGCTTATTTTTGTTAGGTTTTTTAGGTCGTTAAATTATTTATTATTGCATTTTTTCTTGTAATAAATAAGAAAATAATTCCATTTAGTCAAAACCCAATGTTAACCCAAAAAAATAAAGTTTAATTTTTTAACACAATAAACACAGGATACAAATTTATAAGCAAGTGCAATGTAGTTCTGCTGGCGCTATTGCGTATAAAGAAAAGAACTACCAAAGAAAAACCTTACCGCCTACTACAAGATAACAACATAGATAAAATACAAGTATTAGTCATAAATACCTAGATCAAGACGTATTTAAATTATACTATGATTGCAAGATTAAATTATTATTTTATAAAAAAACCTATCTAAGTATATCCTATTTTTTCTATCAAATATACAACAATCGCCCATATTTACTAAATGGTTTATATTACATCCGCCTTCTAATTTATAAATCAAAATAACTAAATCTGCACCAGTTGTGGTATATGACAATACAAAAACCTAATATTTTATTATTTACAAGCGTTCAAACAGCTGTCTGAATACATTTAGCTAATCTCTGACGAGTAGTGTCTACTAGTAGTTCTCCGACACCTTCCTCCATCTTGGATTTTGTGACGTCACTGGTGACCTTTCCGCCACTTTTTAAACCACGTGAGACCTATTTTCATGCTGGAATTTCCATCCCTAATTATTTTTACTCGCTCACGATAGGACGTATTTTTTCACTAATTTTTTACACACCCACGTGTGAGACCGTATTTTCAACCCCTGCTGGAATTTTCATCCCTAATTATTTTTTACTCGCTCACGTGGAGGACGTATTTTTAACCCTTATTTCTTTTATGGTTTGTTTTCGGTGGCCTTTTTCAACCCTTGATGGAATTTTCAATTCTAATTAGGGCCTTTGAGCTTTTTTGTACTTTCTTTTCGGACACCATTTTCAACCCTTGATGGAATGTTTAACCTAATTATTTGGTATTAAGCCTTTTTGATAGCTAGGTCTTTTGTGCTCACTTACTTGAGAGATGTACATTTCAACCCTTTAGGAAATTTTCAATGTTGTACTAAGAGCCTTTTTGACAGCAATTTTGTACATGCTCATGTGAGGGGCAGATGTAGGGGTTGGTCTTGGACTTGGGGTTGGGCCTGGAGCTGGTCTTAGAGTTATTTTTGATGATGATCTAATTAAGGTCCTTTTGGTTGTATTAAGAGCAGTACCCCTGGAGGTTAGGCAAACGCACACGCATACAATATTGGAAATTGCATAATTACCCTAATAAGATATTATTAAAATTATCGATCCTATTGCTTTAAAATGGTCATATGCTATTGGGTACGTTTGGATGATCTTTACCTATACGAGAAATTTATTTATACGTTGTATTTCTAATAAGGAGGTTCTTGTAAGACACGTGTAGGGCTTTGCAACTTGTTCTCAGGCCTTCGCCCCTGGCTGGAGATGGTATGGGAAGCCAACCTTATAAGACAAGTGTAGAGCTTAGACCATATCGTGGCCCCATTGATGCAATTGTATGAGGGTTCTAACTTAATCTTACAGCTGTGGGCCTCGCCCCTTATACAAAATTGTATTCTAATAAGGAGACCATAGCCTTGTAAAACAGGACTTGTATCAAGGTCTGAGCCCTAGCCCCTTTGAGTAAAAATTGATTTTAGCGCCATCTAGTGGCGTATAGACTAATGAACATTTTCTATAATAGAAATTGGTAATGCACTCCTCTCTCTTGCTGTATCTTGTTTCTCACTCCCCCTCTCTCTATCTCTTTCGGCTCTTGCTCACACACAAACAAATCATGCTCGTTCAAATCAACCAGATCAATCTTAATCAATCAACCGAAATTATGTCTTACAGTTTGCGGAAACCAGATTACAGTTCAAACTGAATACATTAAAGTCTAATTAAATATGACGCGAAATAATAAATAATTTCTACCCTAATGAAATGATGCTTTATGTATAGGCAGATTCTCTTTTTAAACAGACACCGCCTACACATTCGAAAAATTATATCTGATTTATTTGCATGTTCAATTACATACACACAAAATTGTTTCATAGAAACGTGTTCGTTAACTGTTATAAAAACCCATTAAAAAGACTGAAAAGTAATAATTACTTATATATAACATAGAGTTAAATTAAATTAAGATGTTTTTAAGAATATCAAACTGATATAATGGAAATAAAAGGCAAAAGGTTTAAATGGTTTATTATTATACGTGAATTAACAATAACTACAAGTTTAAAATCCACGAATAGGTACGTACCAACTATCTGTAGAGCTGATCTATAACGTCATCCTATAAGATAATAATATATATATATATATATATATATATATATATATATATATATATATATATATATATATATATATATATATATATTATATATATATATATATATATATATATTAAAAATAATACGCTTACCTTTAGAAGTGTTTTTCCTTCAGTTGTACCATATGTTGAATTGAACATATTTTTTATACAACGTGCCCACATGTAGTCGCACTAAAACACGTTTGATGAATGGCTGGATATAAACCAGCTATTACATCCCGATCATTAACTAATTTAGAAAGTAATACACAAAACCTGATTACAGCAATTTTTAACAATTATGTTGTACTTACAAAAATTTTCTTTCAAAACACTTTTTTGCCAACACACGTTCACATATGTTGTATGAATTTTTACCAGTTGAGATTAATAGCAATGTTAACTAAACGATTTAAAATTTCTAATTGAAATAAGAGTGACGTAATCTAATTTGTATTTGAAATTTCATAGAGAGCATCACCATCATCGAGATTTTGAGATACATTCACCTCATCGCCTTCACCTTGAACGATTATATTGTAACAACCTATAAAGCATCTAATAACCCCTGACAGTTTTATCAGACACTATTATTACATGGACATGAGGTTATCCCTAAATTAACTGCTTTCAACAGGGCTCTGGAAATGCTGCACACTCTTCAAATCTTTCAGTTCGTTCGCAGGATCTGTACCGTATTCATTTCCTTCAATTTTATCTGCATTCTGTTTCGAAACTGTAGTACGTTTTTTAATACATAAACAGAATCTTCAATACTGTGATGGGTGTAGCAACAAAACACGTTAGAAATACAACGTATAAATAAATTTCTCGTATAGGTAAAGATCGTCCGAACGTACCCAATAGCATTTAACCATTTTAAAGCAATAAGATCGATAATTTTAATAATAATATCTTATTAGAGTAATTATGCAATTTCCAACATTGTATGCGTGTGCGTTTGCCTAACCTCCAGGGGTACTGCTCTTAATACAGCCAAAAGGACCTTAATTAGATGATCATCAAAATAACCCTAAGACCAGTCCCAGCCCAACCCCAAGTCCAAGACCAACCTACATCTGCCTCACGTGAGCATGTACAAAATTGCTGTCAAAAGGCTCTTAGTACAACATTGAAAATTCCATTAATTGAAATATACATCTCAAGTAAGTGAGCACAAAGACCTAGCTGTCAAAAGGCTTAATACTACCTATAATAATTAGCAAACATTCCATCAAGGTTGAAAAAGGTTCCAAAAAGAAGCGAGTACAAAAAGCTTAGCTGCCAAAAAGGCTACTTAGATTGAAAATTCCATCAAGGTTGAAAAAGGCCCGAAAAGAAACCGTAAAAAAATAAGGGTTAAAAATACGTCCTCCACGTGTGCGGGTAAAAAATAATTAGGGATGAAAATTCCAGCAGGGGTTGAAAATACGGTCTCACACGTGTGAAAAAATTATGAAAAATACGTCCTACACGTGAGCGAGTAAAAAATAATTAGGGATGAAAATTCCAGCAGGGGTGGAAAATATGGTCTCCCACGTGTTTAAAAAAGTGGTGGGAAAGGTGCACCGGAAGTGACGTCACAAAATCCAAGATGGCGGAAGGTGTCGGAGTACTACCTCTACCGCCGTTTGAATCAGCGATCGATATGCTATTAACAGAAAAGGATACCTTTCCATCATATTTTCTTAGTCGTTGGTCGAGTTTGATATACCAAATCTTTCACTCTCCCCTATAAAGAAAAACCTAAGCAAGTCAAATCAGATAATTTGGGTGGCCATGGAAATAAGCTTCCTCTTCCTATTCACCGATTTGGAAATCTTTCGATAAGATATTCGCGTACATTTTGCTGGAAATGTGCCGGACACCCGTCATGTTGCAACCACATTATTAACCTTGTTTCTAGGAAATGTCTCCAATAAAACGTTTAAGTTTTGATTTAGAAAATTTACGTGCAGGTCTCCGTTATGTGGCCCGTCAAAGAAATATGGTCCAAAAATTTTCCTTTCAACTATACCACACCATAATTTCATACTCCATCGATTTTGCCGATCTAATTCTATCATCGAATGGGGATTACTGCCCGATCAATAGTCCATATTATGGAGATTTACTTTCTCTGAATTTGAAAATTTGTCGTACACTAATATGTGGATCAGCAGTAAGAAGAGCCATCAGATTAGTAATGCTTCCTTCATTTCTAATCCTACGAGCTCTGTTTTGTCTGCCAGTGTGTCTTACATAGCCAGCTTCCCGCATGTACCTTGCAATGCGACTAAACACTTCTCTTGAGCAATGTCTTCTTTGGGGGTGCCTTACAGCATATTCTCGTGATGCAACTAGGTTCCGAAAACATTGAAAATAATTTCAAGCATATCAAGTATTTCCTCGTTAGAATAAGACATCTTGAAAACATAAAACCCTAATTATTGAGAAGAAACACACAGTAACAGTACAATTCATTAATAACCACAGTAACAGATTGAACAGAAGAGATAAAAACGTACAAAACTGGAGAAAATTAACAAACATAAAATAGGGAAATCAATAACGGCAGACAAATCAACAAGTTAACGTTTATGAAATAAATTTTTTCAATTTCCTTACCTTCGTTGACAAGACATGGCACAAAACTGCATATGAATTTTACATGCACATTATCAATGTTTTAATGATGTTACACAATGGTTGTATTTATTACTATACTATGATAAAGATATTTACAAAAATTTATTTTAAAAATATATACTGAGCATTTTTTCTAAACGCCTAATGAAAAGCGTTTCATTTTAATTATAAAATCACTTAATTTTTTCATACCTTATTCATATTGCTTCTGTATTGTAACTTTATAATAAAGTAATAACAGCAAATTTCTTATTAAAGTCGTTAAATTTATACAGATTTTGCTACATTCATATCCAATTCTGGGAAATGGCATAACAAGCACCAAAACACATAAAACTCGAGTTTTCTCTGAAACGGAAAAAGATATTCGTTTTGGGTTTTCACTGATCTCTTTTAACTTAGTTATATATATATATATATATATATATATATATATATATATATATATATATATATATATATATATATATATAATACCATGTTCATTTGAAAATTTTCATAAATATGATAGAACTAGACTCCTCTACTCTAACGCACTGTGTATGGTGTGTATGTGACTGTTGATTTAAAATACCAATACTACGAATCTGTTATGAAAACCCTTTAAAACAAGCCAAAATTTGTTAAATTATGTCTACAGGTCATCAGGCTATAGGCATTAGCTTATACAAAAAATTCCTCGCCCCTCCTCCACCACTGGTGCATAAGGCAAACAACTTTCTGACCAATAGTTGTAGATAAGTGTATGGGGATTGCAAATTACATAAAATTAGCTTATGTAGTGCATCAAGGTTTTCGAGAAATTAGAGATTTTGAGGTAGGCCATGGCATTTTCGCCACCTAGCGGCAGACTTAGAAGGCTGAAAGTAATTTCAAAATTTTCTCATAGTCACTTACGGTATTTTTTCCGAAAGCTGCGGCTTTAACTGTTTCCATGAAATAGGCGGTCCGTGCCCTTGTTTAAACAGCCTATATTCTTGTGTGGTGGCTTCAGGTTGCCGAGAATCGGTATTGTTGGGAGTGTCAATTTGATCTTCATGATCCGACTATCGATCACTTTCACTCAACAAATCTTGAGAAATTGGCTCTGGAGGTCATTTTCAGAATGGATTCACTACTGAACCCATTTTCATATTCGAGATCTCCGCTGGCATCGCTGTTGTGAAACGGATCCTCACATTCAATATCTGACAACTTTTCTGCAAAATATTGTATTTCTTCTTGGCGCAAAGAGCTTTTCCTAGATCAATCCATCCTGCAAAAGACAAAATCAGATTATGTACGGTCTATCATTGGTGGGATAATTATATCTCAAATGTAACTGCTGCAGGGATTTATTTATCCCACAGTTACTAAAACTCATAAAACACGCTTCTTTTCTTGTGGAAACGTACCTATTTATCTATACAGGGTCCTGAATATTAGCTCTCATCTTCTATTACGTCTAAATGACATATTACAAAAAACATTAAAATGGAGCAATACATTGCTTGGGAATTCTTTCACAAATACAGGGTGTCCCATTAGCTCAAGACAACACAAAATATATATATATATATATTATATATATATATGGATATATATATATATATATATATATATATATGGAAGAATAAATAATTAATTATTATATGAAATAGGTGTCTCAAAAGATTGCTAAAAATTTTTTTTCAAATTAACAATTTTTTACTGCATTTTTGGATTGCCCTTACAATTCTTCAATTTTTCATGTAGCATGTGCTATACCTAAGACCAAGCGTTTTGGAGTTATTCGCATTCAAAATTTAAACCAAGATCACCCGATCTAACACCACTAGACTTTTTTTTATGGGGATACCTTAAAGGCAAGGTATTTAAAAGCCAACCGGCAAATCTAGATGATTTAAAACAACGCATCCGTCAAGAAATACGTCGAATAACGCCCGAAATGGTTCGAAATGTGCAGCAGGAATTTGTAGATCGATTAGGCTATTGTCAGTTGACTAACGGAGGACATTTCGAACATTTGCTGAAATAAAATTATTTTTAAGTTTACGAATCTTTGTTTTCGATATAATTAAACGTTATAAAAATTATTTTATTTTTCGTTTTCTTCATGATCTTTTTTCAATTTTTAAATTTTGAATGCGAATAACTCCAAAACGCTTGGACTTAGGTATAGCACATGCTACATGACAAATGTTTAGAATTGTAAGGGTAATCCAAAAATGCAATAAAAAATTGGGTTGCAATTTGAAAAAAATTTTTAGCTAATCTTTTGAGACACCCTATAAATTTTTTTCAAAATATGCCCGAAAAATATAAAATCGACGGGTCCGAGCGATTTTGAAAAAATTGTGCTTTACGAGATATTGAATTTATTCCTTCCTTTACGACCTATATATATATATATATATATATATATATATATATATATATATATATATATATATATATATATATATATATATATATATATATATATATATATATATTAAAGGAACACCCTAGATTTGGATTCTCCTCGCTTCGTACATTATCTCAACAAAATTTCAGCATTTTATACCAAGTACTCTCAAAGATATGACAATTTGTTTGTCTGAATGGACATGTGTTGATCACGTGTCTTTCAAGAACAAACAAAATTAATTATTATTTTTAGTAAGATATTTTATGTAGGTGTATGGTCTACTTTATTTTTATACAGATTGCTACACGAAATATGGGAAGTCGTATACAGTATATTCCAAAACGAGAATTTTCAAATGGAACACACTATATTTTTCATCGACATGGGATAGCTTATTTACTACTCTAATAAATTTTATTAACCATACCCACTCGGTTTTTACTTAAATTTGTCTTTATCCGAAACTACCCGTTATTAATCAAAACTAGGTGTGAAAATCATATCTTTTAAAGGGAATAGCTGTATATTTTATTCCTATTGCGTGCGGAATAAATCACGCAAAATCTTTTATGTTCGTAATTATACTGATATGTTTCAAAGTTTCAGAGATATTCATCAAAAGCTGTTATTAGACAAGTTTTGTTCTACAATACCATTTTAAAACAAATTTTAATATTTAAACGACATTTTTTATAAACAAACTAGTATCTTTTTGTAATACGCTCTTCTACTGTGTTAAAATAACTTAGACATGAAGCGTCAACTAAGATGAGTATTGCTTTCTTGGGAAAAATAAGATAAGGTATCTAATAGCTGGCAGTGGAAAAAAAAATTCGTGGCAACTGTCTAATAAATAAACATTAACGTTTCAATTTACGCATCAACTGTAAGTTATGTACATTGTTAGTTACGTGTTGCTAAATATTATTAAAGTTAAGAGTAGACCTGTTCGAAGTGAAGAAAATGAATTGTCTGTTATGTTGTATGTCATCGAAAACCCTTCAATTAGTTCTGCTGTATGTACTAGTGAACTAATTTCATGCGTAACATATCCAGTTTCATAAACAACTATTTGACATGGATTTGGAGCGAGGTGTCGTATTTTGCAATTGTTCTGAGCATACAATTGATATAACTTATTTTTTTAACGGACATTTGAATGGAGCTATGTATCTTGATTTTTTGCTAAGTTATTTGCAAAATCTGTGTGAAAATTTGTCAATAACTGTGAGGTATGAAATGTGGCCTCAACATGATGAAGCCCCCGCCCATTATTCCGTTCATGCCAGGGACCATCCTAATGCATTCTTTTCAAATCGTTGCATTGGCAGAGGAGGGCCGTGTAACTGGCCACCCCGATACCTCCTTTAACCAAACTAAATTTCTTTTTGTAGGGATATGTTAAGGAAATCGTTTACCAAGAGCCGCCAACTACACAAGAAAATATACAACAAAGAGTAAGGAACGGGTTTGAGAGTATTACGTCCGATATGCTGAGAAGAGTAGCAAGGTCTTTTCGAAACCGCCTTCAGTTGTGTCTTCAAGAAAACGCAAGATACATCTATCATATATTTTAATACATACGTTAACGATGTCACAATAATTTTGAAATAATACTATTCATAAGTTTGCTAATAACAACTTTTGATAAATACTCTGACACTTTGAAATATATCAGTATAACTGCAAATATAAAAGATGTGGCGTAGTTTATTCCACACCCAACAGGAATAAAATATACAGATGTTCCCTTTAAAAGATGTACGAATTTAACTAAAAAACTAGTGGGTTTGTGTATAGGGAACGCCTAATAAAATTGATAGAGTAGAAAATAAGCTATCCCATGCTGATGAAAAATATAGGATGTTCTATATGAAAATTTCGAGAAAATCTACGATTCATGTTTTGGACCATACTGATACAACGTCCGATACTTCATGCAGCCATCTGCATAAAAATAAAATAGACCATATAAATAAAATAATAATTAATTTCGTTTGTTCTTGTAAGATACAGAGTGATCAACACATGTCTATTCAGACGAAGAAATTGTCATATCTTTTAAAACACATTGTATAGGATGCTGAGATTTTGTTGAGGTACGAAGAGAGGAGAATTCAAATCTGGAATAATATACAGGGTGTTCCATTAAAAATATATGTGTGTCGTCATATACTTATGGGCCACCCTGTTTTGTGAAAGTACTTTTAAAATGTGCTCTCTAGCAAGTTTTGTTGCTCCATTTTAATATTTTTTGTAATATAGATCATTAAGATCTAGTACAAGACGTGAGCTAAGAGGCAGGGCCCTGTATAAACACTAAAAACTCTTAGTCATAAAATTGTACAAAAACAATCATAAATTCTGATAAACCAACTAAGTTTCGACAAAAAAACACTTGCAGCTACCTGTTTATAATGCAAAACGATTCATAATACTGATTATTGTCGCGTAGCAGTTCCAAAGCAAACGGATAATAATCTATGACAACGTACTATCCCATCCCAGTGCTTTTTAAGCAGAGCGTTTGATTTACAGTAATTTTTGAGATGTGCTTGGAACATATATAAATTATATATCCCCACAGAATCTAAAG
This sequence comes from Vesta saturnalis, assembly GCA_036346205.1. Classification (NCBI taxonomy): domain Eukaryota; kingdom Metazoa; phylum Arthropoda; class Insecta; order Coleoptera; family Lampyridae; genus Vesta; species Vesta saturnalis. The sequence goes on along the minus strand of JARFJB010001938.1, from coordinate 1,014,074 downwards.
GTTTAATGGTGCATTATCCCTTATCAACCCTTTAAAATGCTATAATTCAACTCCACTTACTGTTGATTAATGTTCTTGGTACACTCACAACGTATACCAAATTTGGTTTTTCTAAGTTCAAGTGTAACAGATATTGCTTTTTCTTTTTAATTTGAAACCCTACGGGTCCAAGTCCTATAACTTCTCAAGGATGTAACTTCGGTAAGTTGAGTTAAATCATCATATTTTGGGTTGCCGTTCATGCCCCTTCTCTGTGCCCTGTATTGTAGAACAATGTATTGAAAGTATTATCGTAATATATAGACAATTCTTTAATTTCAGTAGATTTACTGATTAGACATTATTACTATATTACTATATTAGGTATACAGACAAATTATAAGTACACACATCTTGATACGTTACTGGAGTAAGTAGATCAGAAGGGTTTATAAGTTTTATACCTGCGAAAGGTCACTTTTAATAAATAAGGAGCGTGTAATGACGTCGTACAATAAATTAACGTATATTATTCTTTATAAGTTTTTGTTCTGAACGAATAAGTTCAAAAGTAAATATATAATCAAAATTATTAATTTTATAAAATACATAAATAAAAAGTTTACCTCGAGTTGGATTTGAACCTACGACATCTACTGTGCTAGACTAAGTAGCCCAACTGAGCATCGAGATACAAACCACATGCGAAGAAAATTTTGTCTTTATGTATGTAGAACTGATGTAAATTCTAATAATATTTTGACTATAATCTCATTATATGTAGAATTTACATACGTTCTACATACATGAAGACAAAATTTACATCGATTAGCGCTTGTATCTCGATAGCTCAGTTGGTTAGAGCGCTACTCTCGCAAAGTAGCAATTCTCTAGAAGGGTATAACTTTTCTAGCCTCATTAGTAGAGAAGTAAAGTTTGTGTATCTTAGCACTTAAATAAACATTAACGACAAAGACACTCTTTGAGTTAAGAAAGTTAAAGCATCGAAGTATCTGTATAAATGTGAAACTAAAATCCTTTATTAAGAAACAATCTTAAATAAAGAAAGGCTTATAAGTCGGTAAAATGTTTTCAAACAAGTTGCTTCCATTTAGCATCCTGCATAATCCTCACGTACAACTAAATCCCAAAAAAGAGCATTTTCATTTTTATTTTCGTTATCAATAAAAAAAAAATCAAACCCACAATTCTGAATTCTCTTACAAAGATTTATTATAGCCTAATTTAATATCTCCCAACAAATCAATTTCAATCTTCATTACTAGCTCAAGACAAAATGCTTTATTGAGTTTTTAGAACCCAACTTCTCTTATCAGAAATGTGCGTAGTTTTTTTTTTGTCACTTCCTTATCCTTTATTAAAAATCGTTTTTAGATACTAGTACATTTTATTAAACTGTTCCCATTTTTTGTATATAATGTCCGTGAGTAGAATATCTGTTCGAAATTTTGTTTAATGTTTTTATTGAGTTTTGTTCCAGTGAATACGTTTGGGTATAAAACTTAACAGTTGTTGGATAAATGCGTTTTGTGCATTCGATAAAATACTGCAGTAAATTTAAAGGTTCACTGTAT